>JARHVA010003702.1:1152500-1367500 GCA_037957365.1 Torreya grandis | reverse complement strand
ATCCCCTATAAAAGGTCATTCAAATTCCATTTAGAAGGGTTGGCACTCATTTTACAAGAGAGAAGCAAGAAGACAAGCAAGACCACTCAAGCACTTTGCCCTATTCTCTACATACAACCATCTAATAGTATTTCAAGCTTTTTCAAACCTTTACACTAGTCCTTAGTCATTCCAAGTACACCCAATTTTTCATTTACTTGAATTTTCATCACACTATTGCACCAAGCACTTTAATGGGATAATTACATATAGATTGATCCCTCCTTAGAGTATTGGTATGTAGGCAGTGTGCCCACACACGGGGTGTGAAATACATCTAGCATATCCTTTACACACTAACCCCTCCTCTCCTTTCTCCAAATTTTACATTCAAGTTCAAGCACAAAGAGGACCTAGGGTATTGAAGACTAAATCAAGTACATAGTGAGCTTTATGGACTATCAAGCTTCAATATTTCATAGGTAGGGTCACATAAACTTGACACACAAAACCCAAAAATCTTAGATCATGAGGATAATAGAACCAGGATAAGATTATAACATCAAAACCTAGGGTGTCCTACTTTTGGTGCTCCTATATAATTAAAAAATGAACTCTAGATTCCTCTTTGTGATAGTCTCCTAAGCCTGCACATAGATTTCTAGACCCTGTCTCAGTCAAAATAGTACAGAATAAGATAAGTTTGATTTTCTCTCTCTCACTACTATTTTTAGAAAAGCCCTAATTAAAGCCCAGTTTCATAAATTAGTATCCTAATTATTGCATATTATTTATTGATTTTATCTACTCAAACCCATTTATTATTTAGGAATTATACATCTAATTTTTCAAAAATAATAAATCATTTGTTGAACCTGACTTACTTCAAATTTTGCATAAAAACCCTAGAAGCCCTAAGGTAAATTATTATCTAATTTTTCCCATTAATTTTTGAATTTTTTCTTGAAAATCAAACTCAAAAATTCCTCTCAAATTTTAAAATTTTGTAGTAAAATTTTAAAATAAATCTATTTCAAACCCTAGTTGCATCAACTAGCTCCTAGTAATTTTCCAATCATTTTTTGAACTTTTAATTACATATTAAAATCAAAAAATCACTTCAAATTTTCAAAAATTCATAGCATTTTTTTTTTTTTAATATTTTTCTCAAACCCTAGTTGCATCTACTAAGTCCCATTAAATCAAACACTTTACAATAACTTTCTGAATTTTTTCTTGAATACTTAACTCAAAAATTTGATTTCAATTTCAAAAAAAAAAACATAGTAAGTTGCAAAAATATTTTTCAAAAAGCCCTAGTTGCATGTACTAGCTCCTATTTTGCTTCTTGAGGTATCACCTTACATCCATACTCAAATTGCAAAAATGTTGCTCATTTATTTACAAACTTTTCTTACATTTCTTGCAAATAATAAGGAAACCATAATGGGCCCTAGCATGTACATGACCAATGAAGTCTATCATATGTTAGTACAAAGTTTCATTATTTGCATTTCATGCCTATTTTTTATTATATGGGATGATTTTAACCAATTTATTCTTAAACATATTAATATATCTCTTGCATCACCTCCATTGGATCCCCTACCCTATACTGAATCATATTGCAAGGTCTATTTCACTCTTCCTCAGGTCACTACCCATCACCAAAGACCCCAGTTGACACCTTTTGTCCCTCCACCTCCTCAACCCATCGATTATCTTCACTCTCCTCCCATATATAATACTACTCCTATATGAATATTAGATAATTTGGTTAGAGCTATTACTCGATGTATCATTGTGCCCCCTTCACCTACCCAAGAGCCTTATCACCCTGCTATTCCTACCCATCCCAAGCCCAGCCCTCTTGTACAAGCGGATTTGCACAAGGCATATGACATTATTGATTAGTTGAAAAATACCCCAGCTAAGATTTCCATGTTATAACTACTTCAAAAAGCTAATATATTCAAGGACATTATTTATCAGGCACTCACTCAGACTTTTATGCCTATTGATTTGAAACCTTCTTATTTTGCATTAGTGATCAACACTTCAAAAACTATAGAAGATGCAATTTTTTTTATAGTGAGGACATGCCTTCTTAGATAGTTATTGATCAAAATTTGCCACTATTCATACAAGTTCAAATCAAAACTAATGCAATCAAGAGAGTTCTTGTCGATAGTGGTTCCGGACTGAATATATGTAATATCAAATTCTTACAGGCCATGGGCATAGATTTGGGATCCATGAAAAAATCATATAAGAACATTCAAGGATTTAATGAAATACCTAAATAGAAATTTGGAACTATTACTTTAGATATCATGGTGGGACCAAAAACCCTCTCTACACAATTCAAGGTCATGCCAGGTCTTTTCCACTATAATCTTGTACTCAGACAACCCTAGATACATACTATCGAGGCCATTCCTTCTACTCTCCATTAATGTATTAAATTTCTCCATGAGGGATATATATACACATGTCTAACAGATAACCATTCATTCTGACATTGTCAAACTATAGAGTCATCTTTGACTATTTCACCAGATGGGATACCATATCTCATAGTACAGCCACCACCTCATAGCATTTCTCTTGATCAGATACATGCATATGAGGTTGGAGAGACTAGCACTTCTCATACTCCTCCACTTATATTCACACCTTCAACTCTAGATATTTCTCTAGTCCTAGTAGCTTCTGCTATCTCAGTTATTCCTTCGGTTATAGTTCTGACACATGTTACACATGCACCATCATTAATAGTAGTACTAGTAGTTTCAGTTGATTCCATAATTATTCCACCAGCTATAAATACCTTTGTAGTAGTACCATCTTCTACTACTACAAATGATGGGGCTTTTATATCACAGTTACCCCTTTTGGTAAATTCTAAGTTACCATATGTACATGATGTTGATATAGATTCATAGGCTTCTTCAAATGATGATATGACACCCACACTCATAAATGACTATTTATGTGGATCGAGCTTTACACTAGTTAGCCTAAGAGAGTATTGAGATGACTCTAGATATCTCATACCACATCCTACATCACTTTTAGCATCTCGCACTACATTCTCATTATATATTCCACACTCATGGCCACAAATAGATCACTTCATACATACAGTTCACATGGTTACCTCTATGAATATAGAGCCAGTTATTCAGATTTAGGCAAGCAACACACAGCATCACCCATAATTTATGTTACATATATTACTTGATCATGGATTGATTACATTACCTACAGTATGACATAGATCTATCAGTAGATTGTCACAGTAGGATGGGTGCCCATTTTATAATTTTCACAAGATTATAGGTCATGATATAAACTCATGTACAAATTTATAGTAAAGATTGGATAAACTATAGGTTTGAGGTATTATTAAATTATAGCACCATCAGTAGCACTAGCTTCACCACTTCTGTTGAAGTTGTCTACTAGCAAGGCTAAATATCCTAGAGCAAAGTCAACATCTCTACCACCAAAGCAACCTTTAGTTCACCTTCGACACAATGACACCATGAACATAACATCTTTATCATATGATGATACTTATGATGATGATCACGAGGCATTTGATGATGGCCATGACCCTTTCCTCCATTTCCATCCTAGCAGGCTTCATCCTTGGATCCCTTCCCCCCTCTAGCCTAGTATTTTATATCATGATGTACATATTGCTTTATTTACATTCTTGAACATAGTCTCTTTTTAACTTTGATTGTACATAGTTTCTTTTTCCTAATTGTACATAGTTTAAATATTCCAAAAATACAAAAACAATATAACATTTCAAAAAAAAACATTCAAAAATAACAAAACACCAAAAAAAACATTTTGATTGTATGCATCATCCATGATTTACATTTTTAACTACTATGATAGAATTACATTTGTTGTTCTATGATATTATTTGTTAATTTATCTACATTGCCATGCTTCACTTGATCTTCTTTGAGTATGTGCAGTGACATCCATATCCTTGATTGTTTCACTCTACCCATTGAGGAGGCATCCTACATCTACATTTGAGACACACTTTGATATGCATGCCCATTAGGGACACCTTCCACATGACTACACCATTTAGGATATGTCATTCCTACACTACACACTCCAAGTTATCATGCTAATGTACATTACTTACTAGATTACACAGATTACTATATCGACATTTCACTGGTATCTAGAAGTTGTGTAGCTCCTAGCATATACCTAGTCTTGTATTAAACATGTCTTGTATACTTCCACTCATGATTTGATTAATTAGATGTAATTATATCTTTCCAATTAATACATGCTTTGTCTTCTTGCATAGCATAGCTTGTATGTGCCTTAGGACATTTTCCAATGTCCTTTTTTTCTATTCATGTGTGTGCCTTAGGATATTTACCAATGTCCTTTACCTATACTCCTCTACGTGATTGTGGATTCCATGCTAACTTGTCTGTCTCAATTGTATGTGTATGTGGCATTTGAACATGCGTTTTATTCTTGTTTTCTAGTTTGAGTGACATGTGTCCATGTCCCTTATTTTTTTGGCCCCTTGGCCACCCTTGTATGCTTCTTGCTTCTTGATTTGTGTGCTTGTTGCTTAATTGCTTTCAATTGATTATAATGTCATAATCCATATCATGCATTTTACCTTATTTTCTTGGATGCCATGATAGACATCATGCTCCATCCCTCCTTGATAACAAACTAAAAACTAACACTTTCAATTCTAGTTTATCACATTGCACATGTTATTACATTGTATATATATATATATAGGCTTACCCCTATTGATCTAACAATATCTCAATATAAACCTTGTTATATCTCAAGATATCTTTCAATTATCATTGTTATATCATATATCTATGCAACATAACACACTTGCAGGGCTCTTTCTTCCGAGGGTAGTCATTGAAACATCTTCATTCTTACCCTCAAAAGAGTGGGAAATAAATAAGGGTTTTGTCATAGAGATCATAGCTTCTAGCAATCAAAAAATCAATTTTCAAAACACTCAGAATAGAATCCAGACATCAAACTAGGTAGAACAAACCAGGCAAATAGTAGAGAATCTAGAATAGTTACCAAATTTGGCCCTAGATGATAGTGTCAAAGTTGGACTATAGCACCAGATAGTAGGGTGTCTTATTTTTGGTGTTCCTATTCAAACAATAGAAAAATAATTTGTTTCCAAAAATAGATAAGAAAGTGAGTTCAATCACATGTTTGTCAACCCAGTACAATCCAAATTTAGCATGTTTTAGTATAGTTGTTGCTTAGAGAATCCAGATATATGGGGCATCATGCACGGCATGATAGCCCTCACTTCCAATTTTATATTAGGTAGTTGATATAACTTCTAGATCAAAATATATGTTCCAAACACCAATGATTGAGGGTAATGTGCATGACACATTAAATCTCCTTTTTTCTGAGTTTAGTTTATTTTCTAAGCATTTCTCAATAATTGCATGCCTTAATCCATCTACAGGTGGTTGGACACCTTTTTCAAGTTTGGATTTCATACAAGTTTAACTTCTCGAGTACCCGATTTCCCAAGTTAGCTTCCATATAAGCCTATTTCACTAGTTTTGGAGTGGCTTTCATACAATCCTAATATCCATCTTTCAAAATGGCCAAGAGTGGCCTAGTTTCCAACATACATTTGGCTATCCATGCCAACATTGTCAAATCACAGTACATTCATGGGCTTCAAGAGCCATGTCATACAACATACTTCTTCATATTGGTATTAGTTCATGATTTATTAACTTCACTTAATAGACAATGATTGAACCAAAGGGCTAGACTTTGCATTCTTGAGCCACCTATTCAGAGGGATTGGACATACAGTCCAAATAGCAATTGACATACACATGATTCATTATCTTCACTCAGTGGAAGATGATGGAGTCAAAGGTCCAACCTTTGCATTTTTGAGCCATCTTCTAGGGAATTGAGCACTCAAATCCATTCATGATATAACTTTTGGTATAGCACACACCCATCACAACAAGTTTTATATTGGTTCACATACCCAATGAGGTGTATTCATTCCTTTCTCTTTCTCTCTCTCTTATCCATATTTTGTATGTTCTTATTTTAGATATAGTGTATCTAGTATGGATTGATCTACTCTATGTTTTTTATTACATATTTATACTTTACACCGTGCTCTCTCTATGCACATCCAACATCACATAGCTTCATGAGCTTCACCTTTACAGGTAAGTTCAGGTGTGCTTTTTATTTTCCTTTATCTTAGTATTTCACTTTGTTGCATCACTAAAATAAAGGAGGAGCAAATGTAGTCATATAAAATACAAAATTTGGTAACTTAAGTGTGGCTAATGACACCTAATCCATAGGTCCATCTTGTTTGCTCTCATGACCCTCATAGGCATGTTTTCACTGATTCCCAATCATCTGTAGTCTCCCAGACTAAACCCTTGAAAACCTAAATTTCTCTTTCCATGCTAAATCTATCCCCCTAAGTCTCGTCAGCCATGGACAATAGTGCCCAAACTTGGACTATAGCGCTAAAACCTAGGGTATCTTATTTCTGGCATTGTTGTCCAAGTGCATTTTGGTCTCTAACAGTTATATTCATCTAAATCCTTATCCTAATTCATGTTGGCCTAACATGAATTCACTTTACCCATAATCATTAAATCCCTTATAAAAGGCCATTTCAAAGTCCATTTGGAAGGGTTGGCACTCATTTTACAAGAGAGAAGTAAGAATACAAGTAAGACCACTAAAGAACTTTACCCTACTCTCTGTATACAGTGATCTAATAGTATCTCAACCTTATTCAAACCTTTACACCAATCCCTAATCATTCTAAGTACACCCAATTTCACATTTACTTGCATTTTCATCACATTATTGCACCAAGTACTTCAATGGGAGAACTAAATATAGCTTGATCCCTCCTCAGAGTATTTATATGTAGGTAACATGCTCATACATGGAGTGTAAATTGCATCCAATGTATCCTTTACACACTAACCCCTCCTCTCCTTTCTCTAAATTTTACATTCAAGTTCATGCACAAAGAAGACCTAGGGTATTGAAGACTAAATTAGGTACACAATGAGATCTACAAACTTTTAAGCTTTGATATTTCATAGGTAGGGTCACACATACTTGATGCATAAAACCCAAAAAGCTTAGATCACTAAGATAATAGTGTCAGGATAGGACTACAGTGCACAAAACCTAGGGTGTCCCACTTTTAGCACTCCTATCCAATCAAGAAACAAACTCTAGATTCTTATTTGTGATAGTCTCCTAAGCCTACACACAGATTTCCAGACCCTATCTTAGTCAGAATAGTATAAAATAAGTTTGATTTTCTCTCTCTTTCACTATTATTTTTAGAGAAGCCCTAATTACAGTCAAGTTTCACAAATTGGTAGCCTAATTATTACGTATTATTTACTAATTTTATCTACTCAAACCCATTTATTATTTATGAATTAAACATCTAATTTCTCAAAAATAATAAATCGGTACTAATATTTGGATACTACTAATGTTTATTACTCTTCCTATTAGGCCTCCTCCAAAACATCCTATGACAAATTTTCAAATATCCTCAAGTATTTTATCTGGTCTAATTCCAAGAAAACTCAAGGGTTCCACAAAGTTTCTTGGGACATTTTTTGTCTTCATGGAAATAATGTGGGCATGACATTTATTAATATATATAAGAAGAGTATTTCCCTTTATGTTAAATTTGTATCAAGTCACACCTTTAGAGATACATGTTGATCACTCCTACTTCAGTTAAAATTGAGGGTTATTTTGTTGCTAAAATTATCTGGAAAGCTTTTGAATATATCAAATCCTTCTTAAAAAAGGGTTGGAGATGGCTTTCTTAGTGTTCTTTGCTTAAATTATCATAAACTCTAGTGTTATCTTATTATGACTAATATTAGTTTCCTTCTAACAGAGTTGCTTGGTATGAAAGATTTAAGACTCTTCAAGAAAGGAATTAAATTTGTGAAAGATTTGGTCTGAAGGTGTGACTTGATTCATTAGCCTTTGCTAAACTCTAAATCTAATTTAAACAATTCTAGTGTGCCATTTTTTGTATTCTAGTCTACAATCTCGAAGTGCTTCCTAGAAAGACTAGAGATGGAATTGTGATACACATTTGAAAAACTAATCTTTATGTCTCATATATCAAGTCATGATCCCATTCTCTCCATCTGTGGGTAAGCTCAATAGGCAATTGAGTGTTAATTCCTCACTCAGGACTTTGTTAATTGCCCAATTCAACAAAATATGGACTATTAAGATCTAACCCAAGCTCACTCATTTCCTCAAGTTTCTTGTTTATCAAGGGGCCTTCCTCTTAGAAAGTGTCTTTCTCACCTTGAAATTGCTCAACCCAAGTGTTTGACCCATTCCAAACCAGATTTATTCAAGCATATCTTTTGGACATGTCCCAAATCTCAATCTAATTGGTAATGGATACACAATCTTTTTCAGCCCTTCCATCTTGACCCTTTCTCATGGCATTTAGCCCTTTTTGGAGAGGCCCACACACACACACACATATACACATTATGGATTTTTTTTTAGATCTATTATTCTACTTCAATTATGGAAAGTTATAAACTCTGATTTGTTTAATATTAGAGAAACATCTTGTCATTTTACCGTTAATGATAATTTGTTTGTGATATCTTCAAATTTTATGTAGATTCAAGCCCAAGCTAAAAATTTGGCCATGGAGCTCAAGTGTTTACAGAGGATGTTGGACCTTTAGGGGAGTGCTCTTTGTGCCATGAACCGCATCCCCTCAGAGTGTCTACCACCAATGCCCAAACATTAGTGAAGTTACCCATGCGATCGTAGTCATTTCTCCACCACTCCTCTTCAACTTGGGGGGTGGGGGGATTGGAGTCCATCACTTCCTCATATGAAATTCATCATTGGTCCATCTCGGTGAGGTTCACCTTCTCTTATTCTTATCCCTATTGATATTGTGGTGAAACCTCCTTCTAAGTGAGGAATTACTATTTCTTTATAACCTTTAGATCCCATGGATGGATGGGTGGCTCCTGATCCTCCCTGAGTTGAGCCTTCTTCTTAGAGAGCTCAATCGGGTAAGGATAATCCCCCACCTCCTCCTTTTGGTACGATGAAATGTGCTTAATTTTCTATTATTTCTTATACAGTTGTTTGGTTATTGTTTGACTTGTGATGTTCTACCAATATTTCTTTGTTTTGAGCCAAAATTATTCTTTCAGCAAAGAGTGTGAGCCATGAATACCAACTAATTGCTTCACTTTGTAACCTCATGTAAATGTTTATTTTTTCATATTAATAGTTTTATTGCAGCATTACAATAGTAAATGTAAAACCAATGTGTATTGTATCTATTCTCAAAGTTACACTTAAACTTAACCATACAAAATAGAATAAAATTGTGTATATGAAATATATTTATTTTATAGGGAATTAAAGGTATTTATATAAGAAACCAAATGTATATATAAAATATTCACTTCTATAAATAAAATTAGGAACTAATATTTGATGTTCAATTGGAAATTTTTTATGAATGTTATTTATTTAATATTATATTTTGAATGTTAATATAATTTATAGAAGGAAAAAAAATATTAAAAATAATTTATATATTCATTATATAATCTTCAATGTACATTAAATATCATCAACCAAAAAAATTGTATTTTATAATTTTTTTTTTTTTTTTATAAATACGATTATACGCCATCAAATTTATTTCTTATTAATAATTATAATATGTGTGTGTGTGTGTGAGAAATAGTGCCACACGTTTTGAGAATTATTATTAAAAATCACATATATAAATTTTTCTTTAGATATAAAATTATTTATTAAAATATGAAATTCATTGATATTATAATATTATATTATTAATAATTACATTTTTAATATGATAAATATTAAACTATTATATTTTAAAATATATATTTTTTAATTATATAAATAACCTATTCACATATAAACTCAAAGACAAATATATGAGTCAAAACTAATATTTTAATAACATTCAACAAACACATAGAAACCCGCCTATTCACATTGTGGATATCATTACGAATTGTCTTATGTTAATATATATATCATCGCGAAATATTTTTATATTGAGAAGTCATAAAGAATGTTTTTCTACTCGCACTATTTATATATATTTTTATAAGAACTTATAGATATATTTATTAATCATAGAAAAATATATATTTAAACAGTTATAACAAAAGATAGCTAGTTAGTATATTGAGAGGTATGTCGAGAGATTTATATGTAAATAAAGAACATGTTGATAAAGAACTAGAATTTAAAACAACAAAACTCACAAATAAATATGGTAAGGGAGAAGTTAAAAGAAATAAATTATATATTAAATTTGAATTTTATTAATGTTAATTAATTTTATAATTATTATTTTAGTATTTAAAAAATAATATTAGAAAATTTTGGTTATTATCTTTATTTTTAAGTTATATTATTTATTTTTATTAGGCATGGATTTTTATGATCACTTCAAACTATTAATTTGTATTAAAAAGATGTGTAATCAATATAATTAATTTTTTAAAATATTTTTAATTTTTAATATTAATTTTATAATATAATAATTATAAAATATTTTTTTTATTAATTAAATTTTATGAATGTAACTAAATTTTTAGGGAAATTTAATATTTATAAAATCTAAAATATATTATTTTGTATAGTAATGTAAGGAAGACCAAAAACAAATAAAGTTGGCATAAGTGACATATATTAATTGGTTAGAGAAATTTAAGTCGTAGAAATATTATTTGGTAGCACATTGACTAAACAACTCATCTATCCATCACAATTTAAAAAGGACATAGCACGATGTGCAATCTTCTCCTTCATTTGACATCCGCACCTTTAAAGTGAAAGATTTGTGTGTCAATATTTCATTCAACACAATAGCTACAATGGCATCCATGGGTAAAACTAATTGAGAAAAAAATAAAGTTCTATCAAATGATTTTTATGGGGTTTTTGTACTATTTTTAATATGGATTTTAGGCTTTGATCATGTTTTGGGTTAATTATTGTGTTATGTGATCAATTTTGCTTTGGTTTATGGTAATATAAATGGAAAAGTTATATTCAAAGATAATTTTTGAACATCGAATATATTGAAGATCAATTTTCACACGATTAAGAATGACTCTTGCGGTAAGAAATCCTTCCTTTTTTTGTTTCTTCAACTAAATTCTGTGAAATTAATTGTAACCGACTTGAGTGATGCCTAGTTTGTTACTTCATGTAGGATGTGCATGAAGATACCAAGAAAAGATGAGCATTTTTATCTAGTTTTCACCCAAATACAACACTGCTAATCAACAAGCTGCAAAATATGTATCCAATAAATATCCAAATAATTTGATAAAATATTTAGATGTGGTTTACCATTATTTAATGAAATTTGTCTTCAAATACTTGAAACCCACATTAACGATCAAGATAACCAAATTGCTTATCTTGTACAAGAACATACAATTATAAGGGAAACGGTTGACTACATGGAGCAACATATTTATAACCTTAAACTTCATATGTGAGTACCAAAAGGTGCTAATGATTTTATATATGGGAAAATTTGCTCTGACAAGGTTTCATTTGCTTGATTTCATTATGGTTTGTAAATAGAGCTCCTTCCTTGTGGAGACATGGGTTTGGTTTACCTCTCACTTTGTATGCTAATTCCTAAACACTAAATATTTTGTAACATCAATTTATTTGATAACATTGGTGATTTTACATGTGATGGTTCTTAATATTCATCTAGGCCAAGATCAACCATTTCTCTAGAGCCCTGTGGAAATTTGCATAAGCTCTATTGACATTTTAATATCCAAAAATGTTAAATAACAAGCACATTCTCATAGTCAAAAATGAACATCTTGGTTGTACATTTGTACATTTAGTATAATATATTATAAATAAAGAATGGATCTTAGTAGGAAAATATTATTCTTGTGATGAAGAAAGAATACTTCATGTTGTGTGCAATGCCTAGGCCTTTCATTAATAATGAAACAAAGATTTAATTATTTTTTAAATGATAATACATTTTTAGATGTGTTTAATTGGTTACATTACAATACCATGTTGCTTACTTGCAAATTTATTGCTCATTAAATCTAAAATTTTACATCTACGTTTTAAAATGTGTAGCTTTAAATCATGTTTTACATAATCTGAATCAGGCCATGTTATTTCGCTAAGTTCTCTTCCTTTTCTTATGCTTGGAAGATAAACACATAATAAGGTTAGGGTAGCCACCCTTATACAAAATCTGGCAAGAGTTTGGCCTTGAAGACTAGCTTGTCACTTCTAAGTACAAACTTCTCATAGTGTATCATGTCATCATCTACAGTTTTATGGTGGGGGGAAAAATTGATAGTCTTCATTTGTATATTTATACATTTTTTTTTAATATCTTATAACTAAAGAATGTATATGGGCATGATTTTATTCTTGTGATGTAGAAAGAAATTATAGTTCATGTTGTACAGTGCCTAGGATTTTTTTTTGGTACTGAAACAAAGATTCAATTTTTTTTAGGGGTAGTACATTTTCAAATGTGTTGAAGTGGGCACCTTACAATGCTTTGTATTGTTTAATTGCATTTTTTTACTCATTGGATATTTTTTTATTTTTTTATTTTTAGATAATTGAGGGTTAAGGGTCCCTCACCCATTATCTACAAATAATCCAATTACAAAATATGTCCCATCTTAGGTAAGATGCACGAGAAGGTGGGAGTGCCAAAAAAAGGGCCAATAGGCTAAAAATTAACCAACCAAACAAAGTACATAGCATTGCCACCAAGGGCAACCCAAGACTAACCAACGGGAGATACCGCCCTAGAACAGAAGGCTTGACACACAACAATAAAAAAAGGCACTAAGCCAAACTATATGCATGACCACATAGACATTAATCTGCACATAGGGCATCACCAAAATGCTCTCCACTAACCTGCTTCATAGATTTTTTGTTGGGGGGTAGAGACTGAATCCTCCATAGGAGAGAGCACCAAGCAACTACTCAACACAGGGGCTTGAAGTTTGGACTTGAGCCTAGCACCCATGGTCGAGGAGTTTCCTACCGAGTATGAGCCACCATAGTCCCATTAGGACCTACATCTAAAAACCTTACCAGAGGTAGCATAAGGTGACCACCCCCATACAATCACTCCAACAGCTGAGATGCAACAAGCACATGCAAAAATCTATATAGTCCCAAGATAGCTGAAAGGGATGGCAAGGGAGCCTATATGATGCTCACATCCAAAGGAGTAAATCTTCCTATCAGTGCAGGTGAGCAGAGAAAGCCATGTAATTTGTTCACTAAGGACAAAGACATACAAAGCCTTTCCTCGATCTCCTAAAAGATAGACAAGGGAATGACACCATAAACCTCCTTCCTTGAGAGGGGTAGCTCTAATGTGCCCTTGGCTAAAAAATCCACAATTGCTTCTGGCCAACCAAGCCTAAAATAAGGCTTTATCACCCTCTCCATCACCGTCTTAACCAGTTTTTTATCATCCATAGCTAACATAAATTACTAATGAATAGAGATGTGATGTTAACATTCACCTTGACCTTGTAAGGGGTCTGAAAGAAAACTAGGCCGACTACTTCTTTGATTGCCTCCAGAACTAGCCTAGATTGAATCATAAAGACCTTTTTGAGACAAACCTCACTAATATTACCTTCAAAAGACATTTCCTACTTCTTAGAATAAAGACACAATAATGGTTCACTAATGGTGATTTGGACCAGACGCTTCATCACGCACGACTCACATAAAACACTTAGTGTTTTAGCCCTCAACCAAAATAGAGTATTCAACTGAAAATCCTTCGAGCTACATGAAACATACTTCTCATATATAGTAGGGCACCTCACTTTTGCTTCCACATGTGTGAGACACATGAATTGACGGAAAAATGATTAAAGATAGAGGCTCTAACACCACCAATAACCACCATGATGGCCAAGGGGATACAACAAGATGGTGAGAGAGAGTGGTTAAGAGTTAGCCCAAATTAGCCTCCGACCAAGCCTCCCAAGAGTTATCCATAACTAGCTCAATAGATAGCAAGATACCTTGATTGGCCAAAAAATCTGATACCATAATAGCTTCGCAGTAACAATGTGACACTTCTTAGGAAATGATAGATTTAAGAATACCCCAAACCTAGCCCAAGATATTTTCAATGTTCCAAGCAAAATCCCCTTGATTCTGGAGTGCCTGGATCATAACCATTGAGTCCCCTTCTAAATTAACTTTCTCCACACCACATTGGATGATCAAATCCACATACAGGGCCAAAACTTGAGCCTCAGCTTTATTATTGGTCCCATCACTCAGTATTAGAGAGATTTCCCTGATCAGAGAGCATACACATTCTCTAATAATACATCCAACCCCTAAAGCACCAGGGTTGTCCCATGTGGCTCTATCAAAGTTGAGCTTAAGAAGCTTGAGGGTAGGAGAATCCAAACTAAATTTTTTGCTCTATGGGACGTTTTCATAAGTACTCTTAGCCTATTAACAAGGGTATTGGATCTAAAATTTTACTACTACGTTGTTAAATTTGTTATTTTGAATTTTTTCCAAAGAAAATGTTTTAGAAAAAAAGTTTTTTAAGAAATTGTATTGTGTGTTTTTCAACATTTTTACTTTATGGACAATTAAATATGTTAATTTATTTTTTTGTTTAGGTTTTTGAGTTAGTTAGAGATTGACTTCTTTGCCTTTAAGTAATTGATTATAATAATATAAGTATACATTTAAATCAATATCTTCTTCAAATAAAATATCACAATTAAAAAAAAGTATTCAATCAAAAAAATTCAAAAATAAACTGGTCCTTTTAAAAAAATAAAAAATTGAATTTTGATAAATAATATTATATATAAATCGTCATTACCATAATCACAATACAATTAATTATAAACATTAAAAAAATACAAATATAAAGTTTTTAAATAAAATATTGTTTTGAAATATTTTTGAATCGTATGAAATAAATAGAATGTTAAATGTTTTTAAAATATTTTTAAATCATATAAAATAAATAGAATATGAAATATAATTAGTATTTCCAAATCATAATTGACTGATAAATGTTCCAACATCATATTTTCCAGAACCCACTATACTACCTTTAATATTATTCTTTTGAACAACGGGTGCTGAAGATGCATCGCGGCATTTCATAAGAAATGGCCATCTTGCTAGAGGCATAGTTGAAATATTTGTCGTTCAACATTTACTGCTCTTTGTCTCAGCTGCAATTTGACACATCTAAAACAAAACCAGTTAATGGCATGTTTTCCACACAAAGTATCCCCTATCTTGCCAACCAATTATACACACGGATGGCGTTGGCCTTGCAATTTGCCGGGCTGGTTCTTGTCATGCATAATAATACGTTTTACTTAACTTTTATGATGAAAGGGAAAAAGTCTAAAAACTGTGGCGGGACAAACCATAAAGTATTGAGTGCATTGCGTTAAATAGGAGATGGAGGAAAGCATGGTGACACAGTTTTGGTGTGGGCACTGGTAGCCTAATACTAAAATCAGCTGAACTTGTTTGAGATATAATTCTATGCATAATTTTGACCTTCAATTATGTGTGGATGACTTGAAAATGACCTTTTCAAGGTTAGTACATAAGTAAGGTTTTCTATAGATAATAACATGCAAAAAGAAAGTGGAAAGTGTAATGGGATGAGCTAACCCCACCTCTATGAAGATTGAACATTATTTACATATTCAGAGTATTTCGAAGGTAGAATCAAGTCCATGTAGTTATCATATCTAGAGTGCTTAGTGAAATAATGCTCTTTTTATAATGTATGCATCTAGAGATGTCTTGAATACTTAATTATTTTTTGAGTTTGCAAATAGAATAGAATTATGACTTGGATAAAAGCTTATTAAATTCAATATAAATAAAATTGGAAATAATAGGCAAACTTTGCTTAGTGTGAAATAGTATAAGTGTGTCCCAAGTGGTGAAATTTTCAAGTAGTAGAATAGGTGACTAAGTTGTGCATTTGTATAAATCTAAATGTTTAAAACTTCAAACTTCCTATCCTAAAAATATAGAACAACCTATAAGTAAGGGTTTAACTTTGGAAAAGAGCCTTTACTAGGTGAAGGACATGATTGACCCATAAATATCAGGACTGACAGTTGCTCCTGACTCATGTAGATCAATTATGACCTAGAAGAGTAACATTTGACCTTGAGAATTTGAAATAGTATAATGTATAAATGAATTTGTATCATTCCCCCATGTGATACATTTGAAATCTCTAACTATATGTTGATGTAAAAAAAAAATTAAACTTATATACATGTGCTCATGCATATGCATCCATAATGTATGAATATATAATTTGTTCTTATAATGTAAATGCATATGCATGGAACATGTCCCCATATTTTGTCCCAATAATTAATTTCTAAACCACAATGAACTCTTTGAAAATGTTTTTTTACCCAAAACTAATTTATGCTCATATAGGCTTATATTTATATGAAAATCCCACTGAAATTCTCCCTTTTGAGGTGAGAGATGTGTCCTAAAAGTCACTTATCTCAAAATAAAAGTTAATTGTATCAATATATAATCATTTAATATGTAACATATGTGAAAATGTATGTCATTATAATAATATATGTATCATTCAAATCATGTATGTAACATATGAGGCAAGTCCTAAAGTGTTAAATCTAGATAAATGTATCAGTGAAGCTCATAGTATTAGTTTCAAGGGAAGAAACATATGCAATAGTTAGTACATGATATGGATCAAGGCACTCATCAAACTCAATAAACTCAACAAGCACACAAACAAAATATATAATAATGTCACACAATTTAAACAAGAAGGCCAATGGGCCACATACAAGGAACATGTTCAAATGCTGCATAAAAAAATATTGTACACATAAGGCCAAAGACCACAAAAAATAGACATGTTCAAATGTCACAGAAACCAAAAAATGATGTCATAGAGATACTCAAGAAATTTTTCACTCGAGGGCCAAGGGCCACACATAATAGATAAGCAAAATCTAATCTACTATGTATAATTAATAACATCAATAGAGCATAGAACTAGATATATAGTTTATGTATGCATAAGTTAGGATTAGCCTAAAACTATCATATCTCAAGATATCTATACTTAGAGAAGGTTAATCAAAGAGCTTGTGACACCCATGTTTATTTCATGACCAAGTATGGATCCACAACTAAGAGGAAGGGTTAGAATATTCAAAATGGGTAAGGAGTCATGGTATAAAAATAGGGGTCAAGGCTACCAATAATGAATAACTGGCAAGTCCTAGTAATCCTATAACCACACTAAGTATAAGTGTAGAGAGAACTTATAAAATGATACACACATACATTTATATATTAAACAACAAAAAACCTCTATCTACTAAATGAAATAAAGAAAAGGGTGTAATATTGTAAATACTTACCTTGATGGGGACTCGTAGAGCCTCAATATCCCCCATGGAAAATAGTTTTTTTTAAGATATTTTTTGTGGTTGTAAAGACCTCAAAGGATGAATCAAGATCCAGGCTAAAAGGACTCCTAATTAATCTCCAAGTCTTCTACAAGACAAGATTCCTTCAAGGCAAGATTCTATCTATGACTCCTTCAAATGTGACTAGGACAAATGTGCAAGTGATAATAGAGCAGATATTGGAATGAAATATGTCTTGTATATATAGTGGTCAAATACATAAAACCAACTTAAGCCAGAAACATTTGCCAATTCGATATAGTTAGGAGGATTTGGTTGGCATTAAACTACATCAACTAGGATAAAGTAACAAAAATGCTAGAAAGACACTCAAAATTACATCAACCAAGATGATACAACACAATGAAAGAACAAACATAAAACAAAGGTATTGACTTAGCTAATGCCATAGAAAATGAATAAACCAATCAAAATGCATAAAATATGATGGAAGGAGGTAGGTAAGATAGTAATTCTAAGTAAGTTGAACTAGGGATAAGAATGATATGATCATGACATAATTAGAAACATTTATTGCAAACCACCAAAGGCCTCCCCCACCCCTTTCCTAGTGTACCCTTAAGGCATGCACTTTGGGAGATTGAAGCTCAACATGTTTCTGCAAGAGAAAGTGTCAGTAAATGATAAAAATATTATGTGTATATGTATGCCTCACTTGAAGCAAATCACATGTCACAATAGTGTAACGTGGGATAGTGCTTTGGGATAGAACATAATAACTGAGCTAACTAAAATGAATGATGAAAGAAAATATTGAAAGAAAATAAATAACTGAAAGAACCATATACATACCTTGACTTAATTTTATCATTTAATTTATTCATGAAAGAATAATAATCTCAATAATGACGGCGTGATCACTGTATTGGACAAATACTATGAGTAAAAAATGAAGCAAGAAAACACAAGAAGGCCAAATTAAATGTACAACTCCCAAAATTGAATAAATCACTAGGAAAATTGGTAAGCCAGGATGAAAAGGGTTAGGTTAGAACCAAAAAATAAATAAAAATGAATAATTACTAAGGGTGAAATTGGTAAGTTAAAAATCCAAGCTTACTTATGACTGAAAAACACAAAAATGCATCTGAAGCAAGATAAGTGACAATCCAAATCAAACAAGGGACACATGGAACTGAATAATAATATCAACATTGATGTAATAAAATTAAAAATCCATGTTCAAAAACATATGGAAAAACATGAAATGTAAAATCATGGAAATGGAAAAACAAGTCTGAAAGGCCCACAAAAAAGTGAATAGAACACTCAAGGTCCCAAAAACTAATGAAGAGAACTCTAAGAAAGATAAGGAAATAAACAAGATAGTATCTCATAAAAACTCAAATATGGAGATTCTATTCTAAAAATTTGATAAACTAAAACTACCATATTCCTACCATGTTGAAAGAGATGGACAATACAAAATATAGAAACTAGGAAAAATTTTAGAAACAAACTTGTCTATCAAGGGGGAAATTAAATGGGTGGTGGGAGAAGTGGGCAATACCAAGGAGAAAAATCGATCTTTATTATAAACAAGATACTCAAATCAAGTTGTCAAAACTAAGTTTTTTTGACATCAATGGCCTTAGATAACCCTACTTAGAAACATAAGTTTGGGTTAACTAGTGAAGTATATGGATATCAGCCCATGAAGGGATAGTATGCATGAAAAGTAAAAGGACTAATGAAGTATATGGATATCATCCCATGAAGGGATAGTATTCATGAAAAATAAAAGGATCCTACCTTCCCACAATGTGTTCCCCACTCCTTAGGACACCTTATAGAGCCATCAGTATACTTAGAAGATTGGGTACTTATGTGAGAAAGTAGATGACACTAAAATGGATAATGATGTAATATAATGAGATGTCCTACCCTAGTTTACTGGCCTATCGCACCTCGATGGACCTTGGTTCTATCATGAGGCCAATTGTGGAGTTTGATATTCAAATAAGATAGTATATTTGCCAAATAAATATAATGTCTTTTGGTGTGATATTAATTTTTAGATACAATTTTCCTTTTAATCATTTACTTTTCTTATGACATGGTTTTTTTTCTTTTTTTGATGTTTATGTTCCTCGTCTATATGGATTCAAAAAATCAAACATCAGTGTTGAAGATGACTACCAAAAGAGATATTACACGTAGTGAGTATTTAAGAGATCCTAATTAACATGGTGTCTAAACTCATAGGTTTTCACATTTTAGAAGAGTGAAATCTCAAAATTGACCTTGGTGAGCCCAACAAGATAGTGAAAATAAGAGGTAACTAAAAATGATCATAAAATGATTGTATTACCTCAATCGTAAAAATAGTGTAAGGTAATATGGTATAATGGCAGGTAGGCATGAATCATCATCATGAGAATTGATACAATATGAATGGAGACGTGAATATAGACTATGGGAGTTTTACCACACAATAATATAATTAATTATAAGTGAGGGGAAAACTACTCTTAATTGTTGCCTTATCTTTCAAGGAAGACATCTAACTAAGGTTGGGAGAAAAAACAATCTATAAAATTAATTGATGGGTGTTTGTGAGGGATGCCTAGTCTTATCTGAGGTCTTTAAATTTTCAACCCGCAAACTGGGAAGTCTAGAGGCATAAGTAAAGGACCTAAAAATGGGTATTTATAATGAATATAAATCCAAAGAACCCAAAATAGAAAACAAAAGTTGACTGAAAAATATAAGGATGAATATGTGTTTTGTAAAGAAGGCCTATTATTATCCAAGTTATTACAATGTAGCTGAAAAACTAAGAAACCAAGAGGTGTAGTAAAAGATAAAATACCTAAGGGCCTAAGATATGTATTAGGGATACTGTGTAAAATGGGAACTCAGAAGTGTGTAAATGAAAATTATATCTATAAGACATGGTGACTCCATAATATATAGATAAAACCAACAATATATATGCAAGTGATAAGTATTGAAAATGTAATTCAATATAAAAAATTGAGCCTATAACAAGAATATAACTAAGAAAAATATTTCTTCAAAAATTGAGTGTTGGTCAGTTTTTTGAAATATTTGTGCGCTGATATTTCATTCAATGCAATAGTTACAATGGCATCCTTGGGTAAAACTAGTTGAGAACAAAATAAATTTATGTGAAATGTTTTTCATGGTGATTTTTGCACTATTTTTAATATATATTTTAGGCTTTGATCATGTTTAGGGCCATTGATTGTGTCATGTGATCAATTTTGCTTTGGTTTATGGCAATATTGGAGGCACATATATATTCAAAGATAAATTCTGAACATCAAAATATATTACAGATCAATTACCACATGATTAACAACTATTCTTGTGGTAAGAATCTTTCCTTTTTTCTATTTTTTCATCTAATTTATGTCAAATTAATTATAACTGACTTGATTGATGCCTAGTTTTAATTTATGCATGATGTGCATGAAAATACCAAGGAAATACAAGCATTTTTATCTAGTTTTCACCCAGATGCGACACTACTAATCAACAAGATGCAAAATAAGTATCCAATAAGTTTTCCAAATAGTTTGGCAAAGTATTTGGATGTGGTTTACCATTATTCAATGAAATTTTTCCTCAAATACTTGAAACCCAAATTAATGATAAAGATAACCAGATTTCTTATCTTGTACAAGAGCATACAATTATAAAGGAAAGGGTTGACTATATGGAGCAAGAGATTTATAGCCTTAAACTCTGTATGCGAGTACGAAAAGATGTTAATGCTTTTAGACATGAGGAAATTTATTCTGGAAAGGTTTCATTTGCTTGATTTAATTACGGTTTGCTTGTAAATAGATCCCCTTCCTTGTGGAGACACGGGTTTGGTTTACATTGCACTTTTTATGCTAATTCTTAAACATTAAATACTCTATAACATCAATTTTTTTTATAGTGTTGGAAATTTTAGATGTGATGTTTCTTAATATTCATCTAGGCCAAGGTCAATTATTTCTATAGAGACATAGATAAATTTGCATAAGCTCTATTGACATTTTAACATCCAAAAATGTTAAATATCAAGCACATTCTCATATTCAATAATGAACGTGTTGGTTATAGATTTGTACATTTGGTGTAATATATTAGAAATGAAGAATGGATCTTGGTAGGAAAATATTATGCGTATGATGAATAAAGGATACTTCATGTTGTGCAATGCCTAAGCCTTTCACTAATAATGAAACAAAGATTTAATTATTTTTAGTGATAATAAATTTTTAGATGTGTTTAATTGAGCACCTTACAATACCGTGTTGCTTACTTGAAAATTTGTTGTTCATTGGATCTAAATTTTTACATTTATGTTTTAATATGTGTAGCTTTAAATTATATTATACATAATCTGAATCATGCCATGTTATTTCACTAACTTCTCTTCCTTTTCTTATGCTTTGAAGATAAATGCCTAATAAGGTCAGGGTAGCCACCCTTGTATAAAATCTTGTAAGAGTTTGGCCTTGAGGACTAGCATGTCACTTCTAAGTGCTAATTTATCATAGTGTATCTTGTCATCATCTACAATTTTATGGTAGAAGGAAAAATAAGATAGTCTTCATTTGTAGATGTATACATTTGTTTTAATATATTATAACTAAAGAACGTATATGGGCACGATTTTATTCTTGTGATGTAGAAAGAATAGTTCATGTTATATAGTGCCTAGGAATTTTTTTGGTACTAAAATAAAGATTCAATTATTTTTAGGGTTCATACATTTTTAGATGTGTTGAGGTGAGCACCTTACAATGCTTTGTATTGTTTAATAACATTTTTTTTTCTCATTGGATCTTCTTTTTTTATATATATAATTGAGGGTTAAAGGTCCCTCGCCCATTATATAAGAATGATACAATAAAGACAAGATGCATGAGAAGGTGGGAGTACTAAAACAAGGACCAATAGGCTAAAAAAAAACCAACCAAATAAAGTATATGGCATTACCACCAAAGGTAAACCAAAACTAACCAAGACTAACCAACATGAAATACAACCCTAGAATAGAAGGCTAGACACATAATGACAAAAAAAGGTACTAAGCAAAACTATATGCAAGACCATAGAGACCTTAATGCACACACATGGAAGCACTAAAATGCTCTCCATTGACCTGCATTGTATATTTTTGCTGAGGGGTAGAACCTGAATCATCCATAGGAAGGAGCACCAAAACAACCACCCAATGTAGGGGCTCGAAGGTTGGACTTGAGTCGAGCATGTATGGCCAAGGAGGTTGCCTACCGAGTATGAGCCACCACAGGCCCATTGGGACCTACATCCAAAAAGCTTATCAGAAATGGCATAGGGTGACTGCCCCCATACATCTACTCCAATAGCTGAGATGTAACAAGCACATGTGAAAATAGACATAGTCCTAGGATGGCTAAAAGGGATGGCAAGGGAGCCTATAGGATGCTTATATCCAAAGGAGTAATAAATATTCCCATCAACGCAAGTGAGCAGAGAAAGCCATGCAATTTAGTCACTAAGGACACAGCCACACAAAGCCTTTCCTTGAGCTCCCAAAAGATAGACAAGGGAATAACACCATAAACTTCCTTCCCCAAGAGGGGTCGCTCCGACATGCCCTTGGTTAGAAAATATGTAATTGCCTCTTGCCAACCAATCCTAAAATGAGGCTTTATCACCCATTCCATCACCATCTTAACTAGTTCCTTATCATCCATAGCTAACTTCAAATCGCTAATGAACAAAGATGCAATGTCGCCATTCACCTTGATCTTGTAAGAGGTCTCCAAGAAAACTAGGCCCACTATTTCTTTGATTGCCTCTATAACTGGCCCATATTGAATCGCAAAGACCTTTTTGAGACTTGCCTCACTAACATTGCCTTCAAAAGACATTTTTCGCTTCTCAAAATAAAGACATAGCAATGGTTCACTAATGGTGATTTGGACTAGATGCTCCATCTCACATGACTTACATACAACACTCAATGCTCTATCCCTCAACTAAAATAGAGTACTCAATTGAAAATCATTCAGGCTACAGGAAACATACTCCTCATAAATAACAGGCCACATCACTTTTTCTTCCACATGTGTGAGACGCACAAATTGATGGAATAAAATGATTAAAGAGAGAGGCCCTCACACCGCCAATAACCACCATGATGGCCAAGGGGATCTAATAAGATGGTGACAGAGAGTGGTTAAGAGCTAGGCCCAATTAGCCTTCGGCCAAGCCTCCCAAGAGTTACCCATAACTAGCTTAATAGATTGTGAGATACCTTGATTGGCCAGAAAATCGATTATCATATTAGCCTCATGGTAAAAATGGGATGCTTCCCAGGAAACGAGCAAGTTAAGAATATTCCAAACCTATCCCAAGATGTTTTCAATGTTCTAAGCACAAGCCCCTCGATTTTGGGGTGTGCTTGCATCATAACCAGTGAGTCCCCTTCTAGGATAGCTTTCTCCACACCACATTAGACGATCAAATCTACACCCAGGGCCAAAACTTGAGCCTCAACTTTATTATTGGTCCCATCACTCAGTTGCTCCGTGCAACTCTATCAAAGTTGAGCTTGAAGAAGCTCGAGGGGTAGGAGAATCCAAATCGAATTTTTCATCCTGTGGGACATTTTCATAAGTACGTTTGGCCTATTAACAGGGGCATTGGATCTAAACTTTTACTTCTATATTGTCAAATGTGTTGTTTTGAATTTTTTTCCAAAGAAAATATTTTAGAAAAAAGTTTTCTTAAAAAAAATTATTGTGTTTTTCATTCATTTTTACTTTATGAACATAATTAGATATGTTAAGTTATTTATTTTTTAAGATCTTTCGAGTTATTTAGAAATTGACATCTTTGTCTTTAAGTCATTGATTATAATAATACAAGTAAACATTTAAATCAATATCTTCTTCAAGTAAAGTATCATAATTAAAGGGTTTTATTCACTCAAATTTTTTTAAGAATTAACTCACTTTTATTTTTTTTAAAAATTGAATTTTATAGATAAATATTGTAAGTCATCGTCATTACTATAATCACAATATAACTGATCATAAATATAAATTTTTATATTTTATATAAAATATATTTTTAAATATTTTTAAATCCTATGAAATAAATTGAATGTAAAATGTAATTAGTATTTCCAAAACATAATTGACTAATAAAAGTTCCAACATCATATTTTCCAGAACCCACAATACCACCTTTAATATTATTCTTTTGAAGAGCGGGTGCTGAAGATGCATCGCGGCATTTTATAAGAAATGGTCATCTTGCTAGAGGCATAGTTGAAATATTTGTCGTTCAACAATACTGCTCTCTCTCTCGGCCGCAATTTGCCACATCTAAAACAAAACCAGTTAATGGCGTGTTTTCCACACAAAGTATCCCCTATCTTGCCAACCAATTATACACACGGATGGCTTTGGCCTTGCAATTTGCCGGGCTGGTTCTTGTCATGCATAATAATACGTTTTACTTAACTTTTATGATGAAAGGGAAAAAGTCTAAAAACTATGGCGGGACAAACCATGAAGTATTGAGTGCATTGCGTTAAATAGGAGATGGAGGAAAGCATGGCGACACAGTTTTGGTGTGGGCACTAGTACGCTAATGCGCTTCATTGCAGCTTTCTAATATGGTATTCCAATTCACTAAGCTTTCTTGTTGTGGTTGTTGTGGAGCATCCCAATTGTAAGGAAATAGAGAGTCTCTTCCGAGGTCTACGTCTGCACAGTCATACTCAGCATGAGGAGCCATTGCCATTGCCATTGTCATTGCCATTGCCTGTGGTGACTGCTCTCCATTAAAACGTGTATGCATAGCATTCTGATTCTCATCGTCATCATGATCATGATCATGCCCTCCACTGACGTCCTGTTTCTTGACCATTTCTCTGAATACAGAAGATTGCAGCAGAAGACTCAGAGCGGTCACAGGAGAAGAAGGATGCTTCGTATGTAATGAATTGGGTGAAAAATTAGCATCCGCTGATATTTTCTCGCCTCCATTTCTGACCTCCAGAATGTGGGAGGGCTGTACATTCTTCATGTGATCGGGTCTTAGCCATCGAATGTAACGACTCAAGTCGAAGTTAGTGACAGCGTTCAGCCCTCTGTATTCAATAGCCGCCATGTCATATGCTGCAGCAGCTTCCTCTTCCGTGTCTGCATTCCCCAAAAGATGATTCATTGATTACTATATCCCTTCTTTGAAACAGTTAGTAAACACACACAAAACGTAGAGAAGAAGCACTCACTGTAAGTGCCAAGATACAGGTACTTATTTCCAAATACACGACCAATTCTCGCCTCCCATCTCCCATTGTGATGATGCCTGCACCATTCAGTAACAATTATGAGAAACAGGTCGCCAAATTACACAATGATTGTTGGACAAGTTAAGTCCAGGGGCTAGGGGAGTTAGGGGTTATTAGAAGTAACAAGCTGCACTTATAAGAATCAGGTATATTATATTTAATAATTTGTTTAGTATCTATTTATCTTAATCTGAACAATTAAGAACAATATATTAGGGGGAAAAAACAATCAGAAACAAGCGTTTAACATATCAAGCCAGTGATCTAAGTGGTAGAGCACCCTAATATATCAAGTAGCATCGGCCATAATATATCAAGCCAGTGATTTAAGTGGTAGAGCACCTTAACATATCAAATCGTATCAACCTTAACATATCAAGCCAGTGGTTTAAGTGGTAAAGCATCCTAACATATCAAGTCACATCAACCATAACATATTAAACTAGTGATTTAAATGGTAGAACACTTAAACATAACATATCAAACCAGTGATTTAAGTAATAAAGCACCTAACATATCAAGTCGCATCGACCTTAACATATCAAACCAATAATTAAAGTGGTAGAACACCCTAACATATCAAACCCTGGAAGGTCTTAATTAAGTGGTAGAGCATCCTAACATATCAAGCATGGTCATGAGGTGGTTCTAACTGGTTTATGCGAAATTACAATTTTCACCTTGCGACTCCGCGGTATTTGGAAACACCCCTTGAGAAGCCGCTGCTCCTCCTGCAAGCGTGTGCAGGCCACTGATCATGCCATCAACAAAAACTAAAATGAAAAAACAACAATAATTCCTAATGCCATACCTTCTCAGAGAAGCCAAGTATTCTTCCTTGCTGAGTTTCTGCATTTCTTCAATATCTTTACCATATTCGTTCACCTGCTTTTTTATTCCAACTTGTCAATGCCTGATAGTACTTGGAATGTCCCAAATAAAAAATATACCGAATCCTAAAGAAGCCAGGTGCAGTTTACCGGAAAGTTTATGCGGGTTTCATTGGGACCCCAGTATTTAATAGCAGCCAGGTCGTATGCCCTCGCGGCTGACTCCTCCTCATCATAGGCTCCTATATTTTTGTTTACATTACCAAAACAGATCAAAATTAACTCTTCAAAAATAAAAATTGATAGACCGGATGTTAATTATAAGAAACAGGGCTCAAGAAAATATATTTATCAGCAACTAGTTATCATTATATCAAAAAGAAAATCACTTCCATTCTAACATATAGTAGATTGTAGGAAAGGACCATTTTCATTGTGACATCATTTCGTTGATATAAAAATTTTAATTTTACAGCAACTAGTTATTATTATATCAGAAAGAAAATCACTTCCATTCTAACATATAGTAGATTGTAGAAAAGGACCATTTTCATTGTGACATCATCTTGTTGACATAAAAAATTTAGTTGTAAAATTAAATGATAGTGACCTTACCAAGATAAACTGGTGCAACCGTTGCCAATATCCATGCAAAATAACACCTCAATCTTGTTAGCTTTACAATAAAAAAAGCAGAAAAAAATCTTGTATCTTACATCTTGATAGGTGTTCAATTGAATATGGTGGCTAAACTAAATATTGTATCTTACATCTTGATAGGTGTTCAATTGAATATGGTGGCTAAACTAAATCTTGTATCTTACATCTTGATAGATGTTCAATTGAATATGGTGGCTAAACTTGCCTTGTTTTCCCTTTTTGTTCTGGGAGGAGTTCCAGGCGGTCTTGTCCCAGAGATGAGCTTCGTAGCGACCAGTCCATTTGTGCCTCGTCACCCCACGGTAAATGGAGCTTCTGGTCTTACTAGCTGTGACTGTGCAGGGAGAGGGAGAGGGAGAAGGGAGGCCTTTGACAGTAATTTTTTTGTTAGCACACAACACAGGATCGGGCTTACCTTTACTCATTATCATCTTTTCCTCCACTCTTGCCCTCTTCTTAGGGTTAACGCATAAGTTTTCTCCGAACATCGACATGGCCATCGCTGAGTATTCTTGCTTTCACCTCCAAATGGAAGAATGGATCGGTAGACGATGGCAATTTAAAGGCGGGCTCGTTGATAAAGTATAATTAACAACCTTTATCCTCAATTGACGATTATACCAAGTATGTTGTTCTCACAACAAACTCCTGTTTTACAATAATTCTATCCGCAACAAGACATTAAAATTTGTCCCCCTCTAATTTGACAGTTGTCCAGCGTTCATAACCCTCTCATTTCTCAAATTGTTTATCATTTATATGACATGTTTCCTTCTCCGCTAAATCCAAAACAACTCGTCTTATACCAGTGGAGTTTAATGTGAAACAGGATGCTATAGCATAACCCTAAAATTGAAAGGATTTGCAATCGGCTTCAGCTTCTTCAAGCGGGTGGATCAGCAAATACAGCCTTCTCTTCAATAAATGACTGGAGAAAGGTTTAATGGATGCGGTTTATTTTTTCATTCCGTCATTACTTACAGGTCTCAGGGATGAAGCTAGCCCGAAGATGGCGTCACAATATGGGGAAATACCCTGGAAGAAATTAAGAGAAGAAATAAAATAATGGTCGTTATTCTTTTCCATGTCAACAAATACAGTTGGCCCACATGTGAAAGTCGTCTTCACATTAACCAATACTTCTTCAAAAAAGGCGACAGCTCTCTTGTTTGACAAAATAAATGCCTGCATTTTTAAATTTTAAAGTTTTATTATATATATTTATTCTTGTCTTGAATTGCCTGGTGAGACAAATCTAACCACATCATAAGAATGGTACACCCATTGGAAAGCTCAACCTTTATGGTTTCTCCTCCCTTTTTCTATTTTTCGTCTCCTCCTTACCTTCATCCTCCTCTCTTCTTGCCTTTTTTTTTGGTTATTGAAAATATTCAATTTATTTGTAAAGAGTAAAAATATGATGTGTGACATTATCAATAATTTATAAAGAGTATTAAATAAGAAATTAGGTCACTTGTGCAACCAACCACATGGAAGGGGGAAGAGGAAGAGAAAGATATATATATATATATATATATATATATATATATATATATATATATATATCATCTTTCCAACTCCTTTCATGAGGTTGTGGATCATCAAATATGGGTTCTCAGCGATCTTGTTCATTAGTTTCTTCAGTAGTTTCCTATGTTTATTGATGAGAGGGTGAAAAAACAAGAGTCAACTTGGGCATTTTCCCCTACCCCTCCCATCCAAAAGGAAAAAAATAAATTTTTATTTAGCATGTGGTGAGCACCACCCTCCATGGTCCCCTGACGAAAAAAATATCCGCAAGGAGGAGGAGGGAGGGTAGAGAATGCAAAGCAATGTTATGATTTGCATCACCAATGTCATGGTCCCTCCACTCTTGATCCTTGTCAAGAAGGTCTTAGTATGAGGCATCTAGGGGAACCCTACTAATAATGTAAGGGATGTTGTCTTTGTGACCAAATAGAGTGTAGAGGTGTTCAACCTCCAAAGTCACTTTCTTTGCTTAGATTTGAATCTATAGCATGACATTTGAAAACATAACAATTCTCTTAATATTGTAATTATTTTGTCTAAATGTTCATTATTAAATACAACAAAATTTATATCTTTCCAAAAAAGAAAGAGAATACCAATATGAAAAATGCACCAAATTTACTTGAATCTTGTAGGGAGCAAAGTAGAATCCCCTAAAAGAATAATGTGATAGGAAAAGGGTTCTAGTCTAAAGACATGAAAAAGAGAGTGAATCCACCTCCAAGCTTCTTAGGCTCTAATACATAACCAAAAAAATATGTTTAAGAGAATCAGTTTCACCACAGGCAGGGCATTTGGGAGATGGGATCCCCATATGAAACAATATGTCACCCACTAGAAGACCTTTGTGGAGGCACAAAACAAAAATGGCCTTGATGGGCTTTAAAACTATATACCAAATGGTTTGGGATCTCCTATTGCAAAGAAAGGAAAAGTTATTAAGATTTCATTGGTTGTTGAGTATTTCTTACAAAAGATTATTTAGAGATAACTTTTGATAACTAAGTTGGGGTTGGTACCAAATCAAGGGAGTGGACAAACACTAGTTATAATTTTTCCACCATTTGGGAGAGCCTTTAATTTTAATTTTATGCAAATCATAATCTCGTACAACCCTCTGGATCTCAACAATGGATTTAAAATATCGGTTGTTAAGCTTGAAGTTAATCTTTAAATCTTTCCAACTCGCCCATGATACATAACTTTTTATCAAAGATGTCCCTAATAAAATAAATGCCTTTGTGAAAGAGCCAAAGAGTTTTGATTCTAGGAATCTTAGCTAGGGACTTCCCATTAATGACAATGATAGGGGACCACCAAAAAGAATGTGAATTGATTGAGAAATCATATCTAAATCTATCCCCCTTCCACACAATCAACGCTTAATGGTTTCTCGGGCCTTCCATATGATTTTAGCCACAAAAGTGAATGCAATATTGATAGGAATAGGAGAAATAAGCAGAGTTTGAAATATAAAATTCTTTTAGGCTCCTCATCCACTACCTGAGGAGATTTAATGTATGAGAATAAATTTTTAAGAATTTATTCCCTTCGATGGCCCTATGGATACATTTATCACAAATGGAAGTTCCCTATTTGGAAATTTCAGTAAGCACTAACCAACCACCCTATTTGGGTCTACAACAAATGTCCTAGGTGACTCTATGCAAGCCTCCATTGCCTTCTAAATTGGCCTAGAGGAAGTTTCTCAACAATTTTTTAAGCTCACTATTTGAACCCTTAAAAGGATCCCAATAAGAATAATAGTAAACATGAGTGGCAGTCAGAACTTTGGAATAAATTTGAAACTTTCATGCAAGAGAGAGAGGTTGGGTAGTCCAATATGAAATTTTTTTCTCCACTCTCAAAAAAACATAGTTTCATAGCTCAACCTGGGAAGCTTGAAAAGTAAAAGGAATGAAAAATAAAATAAAAATCTCCCCATGGGAAATCCATTCCACTAATAAGTCTCAAGCCAACTAGGTATAGGACCATAAAATTGCATATAATATTGAGTCTTAGCCCACTAGATACCAAACCTAGAGGCTAAGCAAAAAAACTAAAGGCATTCCATGGTATTTTGAACCACCATTTCCTCTTCCAAAATTGTTAGGAAAGAGTCATTAGAAAAGTGGCCATTAAAGAGTTGGTCTTGAGGTGAGTGCAAGAGAGAAATTCCCTTGCTTAACTCTTTGGAATTATATTCCATCAACAATAGTCAAACCCTTCCACATATAAGACATACACAGAAGTAGATAAGGATCAACTGGCATGATGGATTAGAAAATACCAAAATTATTAGACTGATGACCATTAATGGCAAGATAAGCATGATCATCTTGAATAGAGTTGGGAAAGAGTGAACAAACCTAGGACCAAAACCAAGGGCTTGCAACCTATCAAGAGTGAATGGCCATTCAATATTGTCATAATAATTTTCAAAGTTAATTTTAATAAACAAATCTTTTTACTTGGATGTGTAATCCCATTCTACCTTGAATGAAATTGTTTTTCTCAAGCCTAACCACCAAAGGAAATAAGTACCTAATTCTTAAATGTAGATCCTTGGAAATAATTTTATACGTGACATCCAATAGGGTTATAGGCATGCAATTAATGATTAGCTTTAGGTCACTCACCTTGGAAATTAACTTTATATTTCCTTTGTTAATGAGATTTCTAAGAGAGCCCTTGGCCATAGCTTCCATAAAAACTTAGTGTAAATCAGGGCCCACCCAATCCCATAGGGTTTGGTAGAACTCAAAATAAATCCATCAATACCTAAGGCTTTGTCACGAGCCATGAAAATAACTACATTACGAATCTCTTCAATGGACATGGGCCTATCACCTATCATTCTTTGGCTAGGAGTGAGTTTACAAAGAAAAACATCAAGGCATTTTCATAAAGTAGCATATCTATCTTAAAAAGGGGGATGAGCTTGAAAATTAAGTGTATAGTTTTAAAAAAAGGCTTGTAGGATGATTGGAAGACTAATAAGATAATTTCCAACTTCTTTAATTTCCTTGAATTGCATAACATATTAATGAGCTCTTAACTTGTTGAAAAACTCAAAAACTCTATCCCTAGTATTCAACCAGTGGATGTGAGCCTCAATTTGAGCACCATGAACTTGAGGGATCTATGTTAATTTAATATTTTACCTTAAAGCTTAGATTTTTTTTTGGCAGAGTCTCATCCTAGGGGGATTGTTCAAGTTCATGAGAAGCCATATTAAACTCCCTTATGTAAGTATAATTTCCCCTTTTCCTAAACATAGCTAACTACTTTATAAACACATTGAGGAAAGTGGAAATGTGAACAATGGTTGCTTCCCACCAATCAATTTAACTAGATACACCATTGTGGTGTGACCCAAAGTTCTAAATTATTTTAATGTGAGTAATGATATTTTCATGTTGTAAATTTAAGGTACTAAGATAAAATTATTTGTTGAATATTGTAAATAGCGAATTAGACCATTCAATATAAAATTTGATAGGATGGATGTCAGAAACAAAAACATCTGAAAGCACACTAATTGGCCTCTCAAAGCTCTGGGAAAAATAAAAAATATTTTTCTCTATGAGAAAGGCTCTATTCAATATTTTAATAACCTTATCATTTCATTGGAAAAATTTGGGACAAGTGAACCAAGGGGTGGGGAGAGAGGTTATGAGGTGATGATTAGGGTTTAAAAACCCTAACTTGATACACATGTAAAATAAAGAATCTTGTTCATTAGCATGCCACTTCATGGGTAGATCACATTATTTTCCCTCCACAAACTCTACTATGTTTAAATCTCCACATATTATATAGATGACTATAAGATTTTCTATGCAAACTACCACTATAGAACCACTTGTTCCATGACATCATTGGATACGTAGAGATTAATTAACCCAAGAGTCTACTCATAAAAAACAAATCCATCCAAAGTTCATGGTTATATAGGTTCAATCCCAAATATATTACAAATGAGGAAAAAAGTGGCACTATCATAATGACCACTCCATCATGTCCCATGTCATGGATGTACATGTGAAAAGTAATGTCAATCCAAATGGATTTACTTCCATTTGGAGAGTAAAAACATTAGTCTTCACTTAATATAAATAAATAATGTGTAGATATAAAAAGCTCTGATAACTAGCCTGAATCATGTATTTATGGGTCAAGTCAGTTAAACCATGGATGTTCCATGAATAAACATTCATTAGAAACTATCAAGGTGTATTTTTTCACCACTTGGCCTTCAAACACTACAATGCAGTTGTTCATAAATTCATACTTTTGAACTTTAAAAATAAAGTATGAAATCACTATCGATCATTGCTCATTATATAAGAACAATAAGCTAGGATCTGAATTCTCATGTGTTTTGGAAATCACATTGTATAATACTTGTCATGACTATAGGGTTTACTTATGGAGTAAAAGGGACCTGTATAGCTTGGGTTTGGGTGATTGGTTATATGTTTTACATAACCATAATGGCTTACTCAACATTAGTAAAGGGTGTTCTATTATTATTTTTATTATTATTATTCTATTGACCTAAAAAAATTCAACCATCATCTCCTCCAACAAGAAGTTTGTTTTCTCAGTCATGTCTTTGAATAGAGGGTTCATAGAAAACACATGTGAATAATATTTGATCTTGTGTTCTGAAGACTGACACTAGAAGAAATTTTTGGAAAGGTTGATATACGTCACCCATTTTGTGAAGTGTTTTCCTCCAATCTGGATTTAAATTATCTCATAGAGATCTTGTGCAAGATCAATCTCCACACAAACATGCAATTATGGTTTGGCGGTGTAAAATCTATTGGTTTCTTTTAGAGTAAGTTATTTACCTTAGCTCATGTTTACCTAGGTATTTATTTATTCCTGCCTACTTATGTGTAGATATTTCATTTATCTTATTTTAGATATTATGAGATATTACATAGTTATCTCTTAGATATTATGAGGATATTTTATAGTTATTTTTATTATTTAGGTATAATTATCTTTTTTTCTTAGGTTTGATCTCTAGCTTGATTTCTTAGTTATGATTGATCTCTAAGTTGATCTCTTAATTATGATACATAACTTAGCTTAATCTCCTAGTTATGATTGATCTTTATTGTCTATATATGCAAGGCTCATTCATTGTATTTGCATGGAAGCTATGGAGATGGAGCTCTAGATAGAAGCTTTAAAGATATAGAGGATTTATCATTGTGTGTTTTATTTGTATATAATATACTAAGATATTATATGAGTAATGCATCAATGGATTTTATTGTGGTAATTATTTGTATATTTGACCTTGGGTGAGAGTTTTATAAACTCTTTCATGGCATCAGAGTGGTTACTAACAATTGCTATTCAGCTCCATAGCTTCTCCTTACTCAGCATCTATTTTTGGAAGAATTTTTTTTTTATGTTTTTTGTTGTGGGTAAATTTTTGAGATTGAAGGAGTAAATCAAAGATCATAAACACATCCATATTATCTGAGAAATACATAATCATCTCTAATTTCATCCCAGTTATATATTAGAGATAAGATTTACAAGATTTTTGCAAATCCATTTTTGATTAAAATGACTATTATTTTTCAGATTGTGAGAAAACTGTAGATGATCTCTTAGAATTTTTTTAATTTTTTGTGCACCTTGATTTCTATTTTCCATAACATTTTGAATTTTTGAATTTAATTAAGAATTACAAAATTTATCATAGTTTTATTGAGCAATACTATTTTATTAAAATATGACTTTTCTATATATAATTATGATAAAACTATACATGATCACTCAAAACCATTTCTAGGTTTTGTGTGTATTATTCTCATCTTTTCATAGCATTTTGAAATTTTAAATTTTATTACAAATTGAAAATATTATTATAGTTTTACTAAGCAGTACTATTCAAAAATAAAAATCCTTATGGGAAGATTTTTTTATTACTTTTTTATAAAACAATATCCTTGGATAATTTTTTGATAATTTTTTATTAAAATAATATTTTGTATTTGAGAGACATAAGGAAATATTATATTTATTAATTGTATGGCCACATACATTTTTTTTTATCTCATTTGTTGAATACCAGAGGGTGAGGCCTAGTTTGGCAGGTGGCCATACCCCTTCACAAGCAAACAAACTTTCTCCTTCATTGATTTCACCATTTTAATTGCAATCATGGGCACATTTTCGACTAAGTCTAACATCCCTTTACAAATTACCTCACATTTTACTATTATGAATTTTTTCATCCATTCCTATGTAGGCATCTTCATCCACCATTCTTATTTTATTTGGGATAGATTTCAGATCACTTATGGCGGCACCATCATTCTCTGTGAGGATTTTACTATCATGGTTCCTCCATTGTTCATATCCCCTCACAAAAACACTTTACTGCACTCATGCTCATATATTTGTACACTTGTAGATGAATTTTAGGTAGAGCCCAATGTCTTGCATTATTTGAGTATGTTTTTTATACCTCTTATGTTTTTGGCCCACCTTGCTCTCTATTTTTTGGATCAACTCTCATGATTTTTAATGACTCATTTGATAGGTCAACAATCTCCTTGTTTAGAGCTATTATAGTGTATATAGTGTCTTCTTTATTTTTGTTTGGTATTTTTTTGTGTATGGAATATATTGTACTTGCATTAAATTATAATGTGTCATGGGGGGTTTGTTTTTATAACCTAGTCTACCTTCATGTGTGTGCACCCTTTACCATTTTAATTATTAGTCTCTCCCATTGCCATTAGAGCCATCTTTTTGAGAGTTTTATCTACATTTTCTAGATTTTTTATTTGTACATGGATATATTATTCAAGCACCTTGTTTGCTAGAACCCATATGAAGATTGTTATGTCTCACTGGCATTTATGGTGACTTTTTGTGTAGTGACACCAATGTGGCATCACCACTAGTATTTATACTCACTTCTCTCCATTTTTAATCCAATTATTTAGAGACTTTTATTACCATCTTATTCTAATTCGGCATTGAGGGAGGGTGTTTAGGTAATTCTTCTTCAGGCTCATCATTATACCCAGTATTTTTGGAGTGTAGTGTTCATATTTAATGATTTTTGTAATCAACACAATTCTTACTTTGACTTGGCAGTTATAGCGATTCAATATCCATGTATTTTGACAAGATAGATTGGCATTCATAGGGACACTTATCTTTAAGATGCATCATTTTTTTATATGGGTACCTTATCAAGCCTTGTTTCCAAGACCCATTGCCTTCCTTCATTTTTCTCTTTTGGGGGAAGTTTTATTTTCTCACTAGTTTTCTCTTGTGTCCACTTTATGAGACATTACTTCATGGATTTATTGTACATGAGTACATAATTAGGCCTTGTTGTTAGGACTCATATTGTGGATATGCTACTCTATTTTTGTCCCATAGCTTTACTTAGGGGGGTGTTAGAGTAAGTTATTTACCTTAGCTCATTTTCACCTACATATTTATTTATTCCCACCCACTTACGTGTAGATATTTCATTTATATCATTTAGATATTATGAGATATTATATATTTATCTCTTAGATATTATAAGAATAAAATTTATAGTTGTTTCTATCCTTTAAGGATAGTTATCTCTTAGTCCTAGGTTTGATCTCTAGCTTGATCTCTTAGTTATTATTGATCACTTAGTTTGATCACTTAGTTTGATCTCTTAAATAGGATTGATCTTTCTTGCCTATATATACAAGGCTCATTCATTGTATTTGTATGGAAATTATGAAAATGGAGCTCTAGATGGAAGCTATATAGATGGAGCTCTAGATGGAAGCTATGGAGATGGAGCTCCAAATGGATGCTTTGAAAATATATAGGATTTATCATTGTATGTTCTATTTTTGTATAATATACTGAGATATTATTTGATCAATATATAAATGGCTTTTACTATGGTAATGGTTTGTAGATTTGACCCTGGGTGAGAGTTTTCTAAACTCTTTCAGTTTAGAAAAAAATGAATTGACCTAAGGGCTTAACCAAATATTCTAAAAAAATTTAAAATGGAATAGATAATCCATGAAACTCAACCAAACTAAGACCTTAAGTTTAGCCTTCTCAAATAATAATAAAAATTGAGTTGAAGAGGAGAAAAAAAGTAGCAAGATTCTGATAGAGCACGAACTGTACTTGTGAATGGTGGCATATTATTCAAGGTCTTCGAAGCTAAAAATGAATAAACCCTTTCTCAAGTTTTTCATCCTAATTAAATTGATGCCATAAGGTTATCATTTTTCTTAGACTTTATTTTTTAATATAGACTCAATAGGAATATTCACCATAAAGTATCCAATAAGGGTATGTGATTCAAGCCATTGAAAAGCTTTATCAAATTTAGGAAAATAAATAAAAATATTAGGAGGATTATCCTAATAATAGGACACATCACCTCATTGGAGGTATTAGTACAAACTTGAATGATTTCTTTGATGTCATTGTTTCTTCTTCCAGAGTGATTTTCATCCAATAATACAATCTCTTGTGGGGAGCTCACTAAATGAGAACAACCATCCAAAAGGTATATTTCCAAACTACAGGCTATTAAATTCTATTCAAATCCATGGAAAAATCCCACATAGTTGAATAGAATGGTGGAAGGGTGATAGTAGGGAAAAAACCCTAAGATAGGACTAAATTGAAAATCACTCCAAAGCACTCATTTGTTCCTTCTTGAATACTCCTCCCTTTTATTTTATTTTTCATAGTCATAAAGTTTAATATAAATACAAATGATTTCAAAAAGAATAAACATAAACACCATAACATCAATAAGAAGAGATTTATTTTTTAGATAATAGTTTTTATTAATCACCAAATTTTTTTTTAACAAAGTGGTTATTAAAAAGGGATACAAAGGTCGAGAGTATTTTTTTTAAGATTTATTAAAAAAATGTATATGACCCAGAATGTTGAAAACATGATAAAATATAAAAATAGACAAACGTAAGGAAAATGAAAGGTTAATTAAGTATACTATATTATATTAAGGTGTCAACTTATTAAATATATGTGTTACTAGAGGTTGATGGGAATATATAGTTTGAAACCTAATTTTGGTGGGCATGTGTAATATTTAAAACCTACATAATGATTACCCTATTACCTAATGCCTCTTAATGATGGTTTTTATAAAGTTTGATTGCAAATTTCCTATCTAGATATTCTTGTCTTTGTCTACCAAATATAATTTACTTGTGCATGAGGAATCAAGAGTTGTCTTTCTTAGAGGAGGTCAATAAATACATATTCTAAAACCCATAATATTATCTTAAATAGGGTTTTCTAATTTTATTTTAAATTGCATTTAATAACCTATAGTATAGAGGAGGAGTAATAATGCCAAACATTAGGAGGATAAAAGGTATTTTATCATAATTTGAAATTAAAGGGTGTATTAACTCTAGTTAAGATAAAATGAATTGAAGGGTAATAAATGTTGTAAATGACTTGTAATTAGTAAAATGAAAGTAAAATATTAAAATGAATAAAGCTTGAATGAATGAAAAAATATAACTAGGGAAAAAACAAAGAGGGAAGAAGGACTTAGCCAATAACCACAAATTAGGTTGACTATGTGCAATTAAAAGGTGATTGGAAATGACCATATTAAGTTGATTATCCATGCACAATTAAACCAACAATTATCATAGTTCTAGGTCAAAACTGACTAGAAATAGTCAAGATATATTGTCTCTACTTTTCTCTATGGAGTGATCTTGAAATGCATGGAAAAATAAGAAACTAATAGTAAAATCACTTGAACTTGTTTGAGATACAACTCTATGCATAATTTTGACCTTCAGTTGTGTGTTGATGACCTAAAATGACCTTTTCAAGGTTAAAACCCCAATAGGGTTTTCTATAAATGAAAACATGCAAAAAAATAAGAAAGTGTAATGGGATGAGCTAAACCCACCCCTATGAGAATTGAACATGCCTACATATACATATTACCTCGAAGGAAGAATCAAGCCCATGTAGTTCTCATACCTAGAGTGCTTAGTGAAATGATGCTCTTTTTATAATGTATGCATCTAAATATGTCTTGAATACTTGATATTTTTTTGATTTCACAGATAGAATAGGCTCGTGGCTGGATAGAAGATGATGAAATTGAATAAAATTAAAATTGGAAAGAATAGGCAAGTTTTGCTTAGTGTGAAATAGTATAAGTATGCCCAAATAGCAAAATTTTCTAGTAGAATAAGTGACTAAGTTGTGCATTTGTATAAATCTAAATCGGTAAAATTTCACACTTTCTATCCTAAAAATATAGAACAACCTGTAAGTAAGGGTTTATCTTTGAAAAATAGCCTTTACTAGGTAAAGGACATGATCAACCCATAAAAGTAGGGACTGACTGTTGCTCCTGACTCATGTGGGTCGATTATGACCTAGAAGAGTAGAATTTGACCTTAGGAATTTGAAATAGTATAATGTGTGCATGAATTTGTATCATTCCCCCATGTGATAAATCTAAAATCTAGAATTATATGTTGTGTGAATTTTCTTTGAAGCTTATGTACATAAACCCATGCATATACATCCATAATGAATGAATCTATAATTTGTTTCTATAATGTGAATGCATATGCATGGCATATGTCCACATATTTTATACCAATAATTAATTTATAAACCACTATAAATTTTTTGAAAATATATTTTTCACGCAAAACTAATTTATGTTCATAGAGGCTTATCTTTGTATGAAAATTCCACTGAAATGCCCCTTTTGAGGTGAGGGATGTGTCCTGAAAGTCACTTATCTCAAAATAAAAGTTAATTGTATCATTATATAATCATTAAATATGTAGAATATGTGAAAACATATATCATTATAGTAATATATGTATCATTCAAATCATGTATGTAACATATTAGACAAATCTTAAAGTTTTAAATCTAGATAAATGTATCAGTGAAGCTCATAGTAGTAGTTTTAAGGAAAGAAACATATGCAATAGTTAGTACATGATATGGATCAAGGCACTCATCAAACTCAATAAACTCAACGAGCACACAAACACAACACATAATAATGTCACACAATTTAAATAATAAGACCAATGGGCCACATGCAAGGAATATGTTCAAATGTTGCCTAAGAAAATAATACACACACAAGGCTAAGGGAAACAAGAAATAGACATGTTCAAATATCACACAAACCAAAAAATGATCTCATATATATAATCAATATTTTTTTCACTCAAGGGCCAAGGGCCACATAGAATAGATAAGTAAAGTCTAATCTACTATTTACAAGTAATAACATCAATGGAGCATCAAACTAGATATATAGTCTATATATGCACAAGCTGGCATTAACCTACAACTATCATATCTCAAGAGATCCATACTCAATTAAGGTTAATCAAAGATCTCATGATACCCATGTTTATATCATGATCAAGTGTAGATCCACATACCTAAAAATATGGGTACCTACTCATTAATTTCAAAGGAAAGGGTTCCAAAGCTTTTACACCTATGACACAATGGAATAACTCTAAATATACCTTTATTAATAAAAGCAAAGAATTTACAAAAGGTAATGTAAGTAGTTGTGAAAATAAATTAAAATAAACTAAGGGGAAGGGTTAGAATAATCAAAATAGGTAAGGAGCCATGGTATAAACATGGGGGTCTAGGCTACCTGATATTGGATAAATGTCAAGTCTAAGTAATCATATAACCACACTAAGTATAAGGGTAGAGAGAACATATAAAATGATACACACACACATTTATCTACTAAACAAAAAGAACCATCTATCTACTAAATTAAATAAAGAAAAGAATGTAAGATTGTAAATACTTACCTTGATGGTGACTCATAGAGCCTCAATATGCCCCATGGAAAATAGTGTTTTTCAAGATATTTTTTTGGTTGTGAAGACCTCAAAGGATGAATCAAGATCTAGGATAAAAGGACTCCTTCTAGTTAATCTCCAAGACTTCCATAAGACAAGCTTCAATCAAGGCAAGATTCTACCTATGACTCCTCCAAATGTGATTAGGACAGATGTACAAGTGATAATGGAGTAGATAAGTGCATAATCATGTATGTATGTGTTTGGAATGAAATATGTCTTTTTTATATATATATATACATTTCTTATGGCATCAACTAAGTTGATACCATATGTTTCAAGTATGTTCCCTCAAATTATTATATTAGCTTGGTCGATGTAATTTTGAGTGTGTCTTTATGGTATTTTTGTTACTTTAGCCTAGCTGATGTAATTCAACACTAGCTAAATCCTCTTAACTGCATTGATTTGGCTAATATTGTTGGCCTAAGCTAGTTTTATGTATTTTACCACTATATATATATATATACATAAAGACACACTCAAAATTACATCGACCAAGCTAATATAATAATTTGAGGGAACATACTTGAAACATATGGTATCAACTTAGTTGATGCCATAAGAAATGAATAAACTAATCAAAATGCATATAATATGATGGAAAGAGGTAGGTAGGAAAGTAATTTTAAAGAAGCTAAAATAGGGATAAGAATGATACAATCATGATATAATTAACATCTATTTTAAAGCACCAAAGGCCTCCCCTACCCATTTCCTAGTGTACCCTTTAAAGCATGCACTTAGGGAGATTGAAGCTCAACATGTTTATGCAAGAGAAAGTGTCAGTAAATTATAAAGAGAAAAATATTATGTGTATATATATCCCTGACTCAAATCATATCACCTGTCACAATAGTGTAACATGGGATGGTGCTTCGAGATAGAACATAAGAACATAATAACTAAGTAAACTGAAATGAATGATGAAAGTAAATGTTGAAAAGAAATGAATAACTAAAAGAACCATATACATACCTTGACTTAATTTTATCATTGAATGGATTCGTAAATAATAATAGTCTCAATCATGAGGGTGAAATAACTATATTGGACAAATATTATGAATAGAAGGGTAAAAAGTGAAGTAAGAAAATACAAAAAAGGCTAAATTAAATGTATAACTCTCAAAATTGAATAAATCACTGGGAAAATTGGTAATCTAGGATGACAAGGGTTAGGTTAGAACTAAAAGACAAAGAAATTTGAATAATTACTAAGGGGAAAATTAGTAAGATAAAAATCCAAGGCTACTTATGACTGAAAAACACAAAACTGCATCCAAAGTAAGATAAGTGACAATCCAAATAAAACAAGGGACACATGGAATTGAATAATGATATCAATGTCGATGTAAGAGAAGTAAAAATCCATGTTCAAATAAATATGGAAAAACATGAAACGGAAAAGCATGAAAGTGGAAAATAACACTGAATGGCCCACAAAATGGTGAATAGAAGACTCAAGGTCGTAAAATCTAATGAAGAGAACTCTAAAAAAGATAAGGAAATAACCAAGATAGTATCTCATAACAACTCAAATATAAAAATTCTATTCTAAAATTATGATAAACTAAAACTACCATATTCTTACTATGTCAAAAGAGATCGACAATAAAAAATATAGAAACTAGGAAAAAAATTAGAAACAACCCTGCCTATCAAGGGGAAAATGAAATGGGTGGTGGGGGAAAGAGGACAACACTAAGGAGGAAAAAACTATCTTTATTAGAAACAAGAGACTCAAATCAAGTTGTCAAAGCTAGGGGTTTTTAACATCAGTGGCCTTAGAGAACCCTACTTAAAAACATAAGTTTGGGTTAACTAGTGAAGTAAATGGATATTATTGTTCCCAAAATCCATCACTTTCTTTTGTGGACAACATACCAACCATTTTGGTCCTGCAAACCAAAATTCTCTTTTTTCTTTCTCAAAAATGTTCTGAGCAGTTAAGTTTTTCAAATATTCAAGCCTTTTCAGCTAAAGAAGTCGCAAGTTCAACAGGTGGGCTTTCTTCAAAGGAAGTTCAAAATACTTTCAAGCTTTTCCTTGGTGTTTTGATGATGGTTCAATGCAAAGTTTCTCAAAAGACTTAATGGCCGGCTTTAAACAAATAAAATGAACCACTTTGAACCGTTGAACCATTGAACCCCGCCTCTGCAAGGTTTAAAGTTTCAACAGGTTCAAAGACTTTGGCGGACTTAAAGAAAAGAAGGCTTCGAATAGATAAGGTTGAACCATTGAACCATTGAACCTTGAACCAAAAAGATTCAAAAGGTTCAAGGTTCAACAAGTTCAATAAGTCTGAAAGACTTAAAGAAAAGAAGGAATCAAAGAGCGAAGATTGAACTGTTGAACCATTAAACCTTGAACCAAAAAGAGTTTGAAGGTTCAACAGGTTCAAAGGTTCAAATGACTTAGATGGACTTAGAAAATATAGAGAGTTTGAAGCTTCAAATAAATCAAAGAAATAATATTGAATCATTGAACCATTGAACCTTGAACCAAAATGGTTTGAAAGGTTCAAAGGTTCAACGAGTTCAATAAGTTTGATAGACTTAGAAAATAAAAGGCTTCAAAGAAAGAGAATGAATCATTAAACCGTTGAACCTTGAACCCAAAAGGTTCAAAAGGTTCAAAGGTTAAAAGGGTTCAAAGAGTTCAAAGTTTGAAAGGAAGCTTTGAGTGAATGAAGGAAATAGAAGATTCCAGAAAGAAGTTCAAAGAAATGGTTCAACCGAAGGAGAAAAATAAAGCGAATGCGGCCCTTCAAAAAAACATCAAACCATTGAACCTTTGAACCAAAAGAGTTCAAGGTTCAAGGTTCAAAGAGGTTCTAGGTGACCAATGACATCCCCATGGATGTCAAATTCAGGGTAATGAAATAGCCGTTGATTTTCAAAAGACTTGAGAATAAGCTCAGTGACCAGCCAAGGAAGAAGCTGAAGGAGCCAGTTGAAAGCGAGAAGATAGCCCTAAGAGCTCAGATTGCTAAGAAGACAAAAAACATGAGAAGGAAAGAGAGAGTAACTACAAGAAATCTATAAATATCTGTAGGAGAGTTATTTCTAGTAGGTGGAACAGTCTACTAGGTGGACATCAGGGAACACAAACATTCAAGGATGCAGCCTATTTTTCTTCATTGAGTAAAGGTGAATAGACAACCATGTAAACATCATTAAAAAGACCAAACAAACCATGTTGAGGAGGGGACATCTGAGATAATTTAAAATTCAAAAGTCAAGATGGATGCCCTATTCCAACATGGCTCTTTGATAGATATTTGAGGCATTCAATACAACATGGGCCGACTTCATGAAAACAAGCGCCCAAGTCTTTATTATAATGCTATATATTGTAATCTCTCATTTTTTGGTAAGGAGGAATCTCTCTGTTATCATAAGTGAAGCTCTACTCAAATTGAAAGGTAATCCTAAGACTTTGAACTCAGACTGTTAATCATATTTTGTTAAATGAATGAGAAAGCAAGTGACCTTTTGAACTTTGTGTTGGAATAAGCTTGTCTCATCTAGGAAATTGTTCTTATGTCTGTTTCCTAAATATAGTCTTGTCCATTTAATCAAACAAGTAGAACAAGTGGAAGTAAGCTGGAAGATGTCCTAAAGCTGACTGTGGGAGACTTTGTGCTGCCATAATTGCCTTTAGTTTGTGTTTTGTGTAAAGAATACTAGAGATACTTTGAGCTCTCTTTATCCTTCGTTATCTTTTACTCTATTGTAGTTTTAAGTGTAGAATTTGAGCTGTGTTTAATCCTATTGTATTCCATTATCCTAATCAATGGGAAGAATAATGAAAGACTTTGTGCTTTCATTGGTTTCTTTTAGTTTTTGTTTCTACCCAAGAAGAATCCTATTATTTGTTGAATATCACTTCTGAAAGAAGAGAAGTTCCCTTTCAGTAATTACACTAGAATTCTCCTCTATTATGTGAACATCATCTCTAAAAAAAGAGAAATGGATAGTGTGATTTCACCCCTGTGTCTATTTTTATCTTAATTATATATGCTATAGTATACAATAGTTTATAGGAAACCTCCCCTTGCTAAGAGGAGAGATTTATCTCTTTATGATGTGGTATACCTACACATTTTGTTGTATAAATCTCCTTATGCTGTGGTTCATGCACCTATTTTGCCTTCAGTCAGCTAGTGACAAAATAGTCACCCAACAATTTTTGGTGACTCCGCTAGAGAATGCCGACCATTTCTAGTCCTTTTCTAGTCTATTCAAAGTAAAGAATTTCATATCACTGGGGAAGAACAAGCATCTTGAAGCCTCAAGCTTCAAACTGAAGCAGTTCTAATTCTTTTCCATATCCATTTTACACTCTAGTAGATCTACCGTACATGCAAAGCCAAAGAGCCCAAGGTATTGTTGACCCTGTATTTGAGCTTGTGCAGTAAAGTAATTTTGATCTTTTCCCTCCACAAACTCACCTTCAGTGAACCAAGAGTTTTCCTCCTACAAACATCAAGTCCCCAATACCAGGCAAAGCTTCTCTTTCCTCTGCTAGCAGAGCTTTGTCTATACATATCCCACAGATATTTATTATCCCTCCTTTCAATAGCCATATCATGGTAGTCCAAGGCCCGTGGGGTAATACTTTTGGTCCCTTGAATATGACCCCACCTCTACATGAGCTACCTCGTAGCTCAAGTAAAATTTTCCCTAAGTTCTATGGTGATGGGAAAGTTTATCCTGATGAACATATAGCAGCCTTTTGCATAGCCTATGGTGTAACAGGCATTGAATATGAAGACATTATAGTCAGACTATTTGTGGAGACATTGCAAAGAGCAGATGCAGACTAATTTTATCACCTGCAAGCATAAATAGTGATTGACTGGAACACTCTCAAGGCCAAATTTGAGGCTAGGTTCAAGCCTGCAGAAGATGCACATGCCCTACTAGCTCAGCTTACACAAATGGAGAAGGAGCTTCATGAAACCATGAGAGACTTCATTGCCAAATTCAACAAGTTGAGTAATAGGATTCCCATAATTGCTCAGCCGACACTTGAGAATCTCAAATGCTTCTTCATCAGTTCTCAGCTACCTAAAGTAAGTTTCTTGTTGAGATGAGCTAGCCAAATTGATCTTGTTACAGCTCAAATTTTGGTGATCAAGGTTGAAGATGACCTTATCTTTGTAAGAAAGATAAGAAGAGATCCTAATAAAGGTAAATCTTCTTCATCTTTTAAATATTCTTCTACAGGCACCATAGATCCTATGGTGCAAAAGTTAGCAAATGAATTGTTAGCTCTCAAAAACCAAATAGCACAAGTGATGTCTGCTCCTCCTTCTTATCGGGATATACCAAGGAATATGTTTTCCAACCACTCGTATTAGGATAATGCTGCCATAAATCAAGGGTAACCAAATCACCTTCCTTCCCCACCAGGGAAGCTTGCCATTGAAGTAGCACCAGCTAACTTAGCAGTTGGTTATCTTGAAACTGAATCTGCTTTTTCTTTCCAACCTGAGTTGAACCAAGAAGATGATGTTGATCTCTTTGCAGAAAGCTAAGAAGAATCAATTGGTGACTCTAACATTGGTTTCCTAAATTACCAAGATGAACCCAGAAGTAAAGGTGAAACATTTGATGGATCATATGCAGCATTTACCAGGTCCCAAAACTAGTCAGCTCAACAAGCGGATAAAGGAAAAATAGAGGAAGAATCTCGACCAGCAATTTCAATTTCTAAACAAGGAACTTCACTACCTTTCCTATCAAAGGACCTAGTGAGCAACAAAAAAATAAGTACCTCAAATATTCCTTCACCTTCTACTTCAAATTCACAGACTAGTCCTACACCCAGCAAAAACTAGATTAATGGACTACCTTCCTCTGTCTCAAATTCATTTCAATCATTTGATATAATTGACCATGTTAAGAAAGTCAAAATTCAAATGTCTGAGTTTGAATTCTTACAATCTAACCCTGAGCAGTTGGATAAGTTAGTTCAATGCATCAAGAATAAAACCATCCTTGCAGGACAAGAAATTTTGAAAGCAATTTGTGATCCCCCAAAAAACACACATGCCTGAAATAATCTTGTGATTACTCCTCTAGCTGCCCCTAGAAAGATAGAACCATTTTATGTCTCCCTATTGATAAATGGTCATCAGTTGAATAATTGCATAATAGATTCTGGTGCCTCTGACAATGTCATGCCTGCCAAGGTGGCAGAATCTCTTGGTCTCACACTGACTAAGACCTTTGGGAGATATTTCTCCATGGAAAACAAAAAAGTGCCTTTGCTGGGACAAATCAAATATGCTTAATTTACATTTGCAGCCTTCCCAGATAAGAGAATCAAGATGACAGTCCTGGTGGCTGATGTCCTAGCCTCCTACGGTATTCTTCTTGGGAAAAAATTTTGCAAGGATGTTGGTGGAAAATTAAGCATGGATCTATCTGAGGTGAGGATTCCTATCAAGGACGTCATACAAAGGTTGTTCCCTGAGAAGGAATTGAAGTACTTGTCACTCAAACTTTAGCCCCTGAAGCTCAAATTCTATTTGAGTCTTCAGGAATGGGTAATTACTTTTTTATTACTGAAGATGTTTCTATTTCAGCAGATGAAAATTCCATAAGTGACAATACAAAAAATTAAGATAAGACATCAAGAGAATTGGTAGGGCATAGTACACATGAAAAAGGATCTTATCTTCATGATGAAGAAAAATCTGAAAGAAGATCAAGTTTTGATGATATTTGGATTCTAGAATTTGATGGCAGCAATGCTTTAACTAGTTCTAGAGCTAGATTTGTTTTAATATCTCCTTAAGGAGATATTTTTCCATATTCATAAAATTTGCAGTTTAGCAACACCAACAACATTGTTGAATATGAATTGTTGTTGCTTGGATTAATGGCTGCTCAAGATAAAGGTGCTAAAATCCTTCATGCCAAAGGAGACGCTAAGCTGGTGGTTTGTCAAGTGAGGAACTTGTACCAAACCAAGAACAAAATATTGTGACATTATCACATTCTGGTGTGGGACTGCATTGAAATATTTTATGCTTTTAGTATTTCTATCGTGCCCAAATAAATTAACAGTCGCGCAGATGCATTGGCCATCTCTGCAACTCTCTTGGTCCCTCACCAAGATGTCAAAGAAGATAGGTACACTATCGAGTTGGTCTTTCAACCAAGTGTACTTGATAATACTGACCATTGTTAGGTGTTCAATGGTGATAACCAAATCATTATTTTTATAGAATAAAGAGATAGCTTTGAAAAGCTTCAATTCGAAGGTAGTGAATATCCACCACAGAAATCAGCTCTGGAGACAAATTCAAAAGCTGATGAAGAGTTCTTTCAAAGCAAAGGGAATGAAATTCCCAAAGGATTTGTTTCTCTTGAGAAAATTTTGGACAATCATGACAGGTTTATCAAGGAATAACAAATAGATTTTAAATCCTCCAAAGATTTTGATCAAATCAATTTGAGTACAGAAGATAATCCAAAAATAGTCAACATCGGTAATTGTTGCACTTCTGATGAAAAGCTCAAATTCATTATTCTACTTCACCATTACATTGATGATTTGGCATATTCATATGATGATTTGAAACCTCTCAGACCTGAAGAAATCAAGCATGCAATTCCTCTCAAGATTGGGTTGTTGCCTCACAAGCAAAAGCAAAGGCAGTACAACCCCAAGATATCAGGTATGATTTTGTCTGAGATACAAAAAATGCTGAATGCAAGTATTATTTTTTCAATTCATCATTCCACCTGGATTTTGAATATAGTCCCTATAAGAAAGAAGAATGGAGAAATTTGCTTATGTGTTGATTTCAAAAATCTGAATCAGTCATCTTTAAAAGATAACTATCCCCTGTCCATCATGGATCAGCTGCTACAAACAGTGACTGGCACTGAGATGTTATCAATGCTAGATGGTTTTTTGGGATATAATCAAGTAGAAGTTAGTGAAGCAAACCAGCATAAGACCACTTTCACAACACCTTGGGGCACATTTGCATATCGCAGAATGCCTTTTGGCTTGATCAATGTTGGTGCCACTTTCTAAAAAGCAATGGATCTTACTTTCAGAAATGAAATGGGTAAGTTCATTGTAGTATACCTTGATGATTTGATAGTCTTTTCTAAGCATCATCTTGATCACGTGCATCATCTTCAACAAGTGCTAGAGTGATGTAGGTAGAATGGTATTTCTCTTAATCCCAAGAAATTAATTTTTGGAGTTACTGAAAGGAAACTCCTCAGTCACACTGTGTCCCAAGAAGGCATAAAGATCGACCTAAAAAGGGTCAAATCCATCCAAGAGCTTGCTCTTCCTGCTAGTAAGACTGCAATTCACTCTTTCTTTAGAAAGGTGAACTTTCTACGAAGGTTCATTCCTAAATTTGCAAAGAAGACTCGCCATATCATCAATATGATGAAAGGCAAAGCCACTTTCAGTTGGACTGAAGAAGGAAAGTCATCATTTTGAGATATCAAGGAAGCTATCACCCACGCCCCAATTCTACTTTATCTTGATTACACCAAAGACTTCATGATGTACAACTATGCTTCTGAACATACACTTTTAGCTATTTTAGTTTAGAAGAATAAAGAAGGTGTGGAATCTCCCATCTCCTTTATGAGTTGTCCTCTTAAAGCTCATAAGCTAAATTACTCAAACATAGAAAAGCATGCATATGCTATGGTAAAGGTGGTAAAGCACTTCTATTTTTACATCCTAAACTCACAGACTGTTGCTCTGGTTCCTAACACAATAGTCAAGTCCATACTAACTAAGTAGGAGTTTGGAACCAAAAGGGGAAATTAGATTGCCAAAATCTAGGAGTTTGATCTTGTTATCAAACCAATGAAGCTTATGCGAGGAAGGGTTCTATGTCAGTTAATTGCTGATAACATACCAGAAGAAGTAGATCATGAAGAAATCAAAGTTAAAGACATGCCAACAGTTCTCTTTTTCACCACTACAAATGAGTGGTATTCAAATATTGCTCATTTCCTTACCTATGGTGAGTGTCCTACTCACCTGCCTCGTAAAGAAAAGAGAAATATTAAGTTGAAAGCTTCCAATTTTATCCTATGAGATAATGGTTTGTATAAGAGGAACCTTCATGGGGTATTCCTTTGCTGCATGGATAAAACACAGCAGAACAAACTTTTAGAGTCCTATAATATGGATTGTGGAGGACATTTTTCTATGCCTATGACTGCCCATAAGATTATGTGAGCTAGTTACTATTGGCTTACTCTATTTCAATATTCATATGCTTGGGTGCGTAGATGCGAGATGTGTTAACAGTTCATTGGCAAACCCAAGTTGGCTATGTTACCTCTCAAGCCTATGGTGATAGAAGAGCCATTTCAACAATGGAGAATTGATTTCATTAGCACTATAAATCCATCCTCAAGTGTTGGACATGATTATGTCCTCATGGCCATAGACTACTTTACCAAATGGGTAGAAGCCATTCTAGTCAAGCATGCTACTTCAGAAGTAGTGTTTAATTTCCTCAAGAAAAACATTATTTCTAGGTTTGGGGTCCTAACCAAGATTGTAAAAGAGAATGTAGCATGTTTCTCTTCTCATGAGATCACCCAGTTCTACTATTATGGGATTATTCTCTCCCACTCTTCTGACTATTATCCACAAGGAAATGATCAAGTAAAATCAAGCAACAAGACCCTGGTGACCATTATCAGGAAGCTGGTAGATGACAATCAAATAACCTGGCATAAAGCATTGCTTGATGCTTTATGGGCAGACAGAATTACACCCAAGAGGACAATTGGCATGTCCCCATTTCAACTTCTGTATGGTCTTAATGCAAAGATACCAATCACCCTGGAGTTACCAGTGTTAAAGTTAGCAAAGGCAATGGAAGATTCAACTTTTGAAAATTCCATCGACAAAAGGATCATGTGCTTGACTGAGCTTAATGAGCAATGAACTATGGTGGTGGACCAAATTGTTTCACATCAAAGTCTGGTGAAGAGACTCTTCAACTAGAAAGCAAAGATCCATGATTTTTAGAATGGAGATCAAGTCTTATTGTGGGACAAGAGGAGAGAACCAAAAATAATGCATGGAAAATTTGATTCCTTATGGAGAGGCCCATTTGTCATTCATCATTTAAATGGTGAAAATAGTTTCTTGCTAAAATATCAAGACGGAATGCCATTTACTCTGTCTCATAGTGGGCAGCATCTGAAACACTTCAATCCTCGAAGTATCAGATAAGTCCATTTGTATATTTGTATAGCCTTTCTTTGTTTTGTGTTTTTCATTTGTTTTTGGCACTATTTAGTTTTTGGTGCCTTTCTTTTTGGGTATCATGACTCTATAGCCCAATGGCATAGATGAAGGTGTTGAGATTTTGGCTTCTACTCCCTTCAATTATTTCTATTTTCAATCGATGGAAGTTCCCCAACTAGAGCCAGCTGTTGTTCCCAAAATTTGTCACTTGCTTTTATTGACAACATACCAACCATTTTGGTCTTGTAGACCAAAATTCTCTCTTTTCTTTCTCAAAAATGTTTTGAGCAGTTAAGTTTTTCAAATATTCAAGCCTTTTCAGCTAAAGAAGTCAAAGGTTCAACAGGCAGGCTTTCTTCAAAGGAAGTTTAAAATACTTAAGGCTTTTCCTTGGTGTTTTGATGATGGTTCAATGCAAAGGTTCATTCAAAATACTTAACATCAGGCTTTAAACAAATATAATAAACCACTTTGAACCATTGAACCATTGAACCCCACCTCCACAAGGTTCAAAGGTTCAATGGGTTCAAAGGTTCAAAGACTTCGGCAAACTTAAAGAAAAGAAGGCTTTGAAGAGATAAGGTTGAACCATAGAATCGTTGAACCTTGAACCTTGAACCAAAAAGAGTCCAAAGGTTCAAGTTTCAATGAGTTTAATAAGTCTGAAAGACTTAAATTAAAGAAGGAATCAAAGAGCGAAGATTGAACTGTTGAACCATTGAACCTTTAACCAAAAAGAGTTCGAAGGTTCAATGGGTTCAAAGGTTCAAATGACTTAGATAGACTTAGAAAATCCAGAGAGTTTAAAGCTTCAAAGAAATCAAAGAAATAATATTGAATTATTGAACCGTTGAACCTTAAACCAAAATGGTTTAAAAAGTTCAAAGGTTCAACGAGTTCAATAAGTTTGATAGACTTAGAAAATAAAAGGCTTCAAAGAAAGAGAATGAATCATTGAACTGTTCAACCTTAAACCCGAAAGGTTCAAAAGGTTCAAAGGGTTTAAAGAGTTCAAAGTTTGAAAGGAAGCTTCGAGCGAATGAAGGAAATAGAAGATTCCAAAAAGAAGTTCAAAGAAGTGGGTCAACTGAAGGAGAATAAGAAAGCGAATGTGGCCCTTCACAAAAGCATTGAACCTTTGAACCATTGAACCTTTGAACCAAAAGATTTCAAGGTTCAAGGTTTAAATAGGTTCTAGATGACTAATGACATCTCCATGGACATCAAATTCAAGGTAATGGAATAGTGGTTGATTTTCAAAAGACTTGAGAACAAGCTCAGTGACCAGCCAAGGAAGAAGCCGAAGGAACTAGCTAAAAGCAAGAAGATAGCCCTAAGAGCTCAGATTTCTAAGAAGAGACAAAACATGAGAAGGAAAGAGAGTAACTACAAAAGATCTATAAATATTTGTAAGAGAGTTATTTCTAGTAGGTGGAACAGTTCACCAGGTGGACATCAAGGAACACAAACATTCAAGGATGCGGCCTATTTTTCTTCATTGAGTAAAGGCGAATGGACAGCCATGTAAACATCATTAAAAAGACCAGACAAACCATGTTGAGGAGGGGACATTTGAGATAATTCATAATTCCAAAGTCAAGACCGATGCCCTATTCCAACATGGTTCTTTGACAAATATTTAAGGTATTCAATATAGCATGGGTCAATTTCATGAAAACAAGCACCCAAGTCTTTATTGTAATATTATATATTATAATCTCTCATTTTTTGGTAAGGGGGAATCTCTCTATTATTAGAAGTGAAGCTCTATCCAAATTGAAAGGCAATCTTGAGACTTTGAGCTCAAACTGTTAATCATATTTTTTTAAATGAATGAGAAAGCAAGTGACCTTTCAAACTTTGTGTTGGAATAAGCTTGTGTCATCTAGGAAATTATTCTTATGTTTGTTTCCTAAATACAGTCTTGTTCATTTAATCAAACAAGTAGAACAAATGGAAGTAAGCTGGAAGATGTCTTGAAGCTGACTGTGGGAGACTTTGTGCTGCCATAATTGCCTTCAGTTTGTGTTTTGTGTAAAGGATACTAGAGAGACTTTGAGCTCTCTTTATCCTTCGTTATCTTTTAATCTACTGTATTTTTAAGTGCAGACTTTAAGATGCATTTAATCCTATTGTATTCCATTATCCTAATAAGTGGGAGGAATAATGAAAGAATTTATGCTTTTGTTGGTTTCTTCTAGTTTCTGTTGCTACCCAGGAAGAATCCTACTGTTTGTTGAATATCACTTCTGAAAGAAGAGAAGTGCCTTTTCAGTAATTACACCAGAATTCTCCTTTATTCTATGAACATCATCTCCAAAAAAAGAGAAATGGATAGTGTGATTTCACCCCTGTGTCTATTTTCAGCTTAATTATATATGTTATAGTATACAATAGTTTATAGGGAACCTCCCCTTGCTAAGAGGAGAGATTTATCTCTTTATGATGTGGTAGACCTACACATTTTGCTATATAAATCTCCTTATGCTATGGTTGATGCACCTATTTTACCTTCAGTCAGCTAGTGATAAAATATTCACCCAATAGATATCATCTCATGAAGGGCTAGTATTCATGAAAAGTAAAAATATCGTACCTTCCCACAATGTGTTCACCACTCCTTAATACACCATATAGAGATGTCGATATACTTTGAATATTGGGTACTTATGTGAGAAATTAGATGGCACTAGAATAGATAATGATGTAATATAATGAGACTTTTTACCCTAGTCTACTAGCCTATCGCAACTCAATGGACCTCGATTCTATCATGAGGCCAACTGTGGAATTTGATATTTGAATAAGATAAGATATGTTCCAAATAAATATTATGTCTTTTGGTGTGATCTTAATTTTCATATACAAATTTTCTTTTAATAATTTCCTTTTCTTAAGATATGGATTTTAACTTTTTTGGATTTTTTTGTTCCTCCTCTATATGGATTCAAAAAATTAAACATTAGTGCTAAAGTTGACTACCACAAGAGAGATTAAACTTAGTGACTATTTAAGAGATCCTAAATAACATGGTTTCTAAGACTTATAGGCATTCACATTATATAAGAGTGAAATATTGAATTGACCTTGGTGAACCCAATAGGATAGTGAAAAATAAGAAGTGATTAAAAATGATCATAAAATGATTGGATTGCCTCAATCACAAAAAATGTGTAAGGTAATATAGTACAATGATAGTTAGGCATGAATCATCATCATGAGAATTGGTATAATGTGAATGGAGCCATGAAGATAGATTATGGTTGCTTTACCACAAAATAATATAATTGATTATAAGTGAAGGAAAAACTACTCTTAATCATTTCCTTATCTTTTAGGGAAGACATTTAGCTAAGGTTGGGAGAAAAAACAATCTATAAAATTAATTGATGGGTATTTTTCAGGAATGCCTAGTCTTATCTAAGGACTTTATATTTTTAACCCACAAACTGAGAAGTCTGGAGGCATAAGTAAAGGACCTTAAAATGGGTATGCATAATGAATACAAATCCAAAGAACCCAAAATAGAAAACAAAAGATGATTGGAAAAGATAATGATGAATAGGTGTTTTGTAAGGAAGGCATAGTCCTATCCAAGGTCTTACAATGCAACTCAAAAAATAAGAAACCAAGAGGTTTAACAAAATATAAAATACCTAAGGGCCTAAGATATGAGTTAGGGATAATGCATAAAATGGAAAATCATAAGTGTGTAAATGAAAATGATAAATGAAAGACATGTTAGATCCATAATATATAGATAAAACCAATAATATATATGAAATTGATAAGTACTGAAAATGTAAATCCATGTAGAAAATTAAACCTATAAGTAACATATAACTAAGAAAAATATTTCTTAAAAATTGAGTGTTAGTCAATTCTTTGAAGATGTTTCCTTCATTGGCTTGTAATCTATAAGTACTAGGTCTAAGGATGTCTTTGACTAAGTAGGGACCCCATAAATATTGGGTGTATTTTACCTCTTTTTCATGGGTGTAATCTAATTTGAGCACTAAGTCTCCAACATTGAAAGTATAGACTTTGACTTTTTTGTCATGTTGTTTAGTTATGTGAGCTTGTTTTTACAATTATGTTGTAAAACACCCATGATGTCTCTCATCATGTATATCTAAGGCATGAATAGGGGATTTATTAATATCTTTATTGGAATTATTCCATGAAGAGAAATGCATAAAGAGGGTAACTTAGCTTATAATGGTAATACAACTTAAAAACCATAAACTAAAGAGAAGGGATTTGCCCTATAGTATGGATGTTAGTATGATAAGACCATAGTGCAAGGTATAGGTTGGATTATAGTATGAATTAGAATCAATAATAGTCTTTTGAAATATAAATTTATTGGATTTAGTTTGACCATTGCACTTAGGCTGATAAGGTGTGAAAAACTTGTTCATGATTTTGAGTTTTGCACATAGTTGTTTCATGTCTTTATTTTTGAAATTCCCCTCATTGTTGGATATGAAGGTGTGAGGAATTACAAAAAACATATGTTTTGATTCAGAACTAATTTTGAAATGGTGATGCTAGTGACAGTAACAAGGGGCATAACTTCTACCCACTTTGTAAAGTACTATGTGGAAGTAATGATGAATACATGGTCATCTTTAGATCAAGGTAACTTGTTAATGAGATATAATTCCCACGTAGAGAATGGTTAGGTAGACACTAAGGTTTGAATATAAGCTAAAGGAGAGTGAATTATATCATCATAGAGTTGACAAGGATTACACTTTTTATGGAATGTGATAGCATATTTTTTGAGAGCAAGATAAAGGTGTCCCATCCATAGGCATTTGTAGGCTATAGGGTGTTCACTACAATGGATACTACAAATTTCCCCAGTGCCTTATTAGGAAGAGATAAAACTTCATCTTAAATGACATAACATAGCAAGGTACATTCAACATTGAGATAATAAATAATGTCATGTCTAGGCATGTATTTTCAAGATTACTTACAGAGTCTGGTATTTTCATGAGAATCAACCTCTATAAGGTAGATATGATGTTTGATAAATTGGATGATGTTTTTTTTTTAATGTGATTTGTCGAGTATTGATGGCCTCAATGTGGAAAATGTGAGAATCATGTTTAGATTGTAAAGTATATGGACATTTCCATATTTGGATAAGGAACTATGAGTCATGTAATTCCTGATGAGGATGAAAAATAGAAGGTGACAAAGAAATAGATTTAGCTATATAATTTTATTCTCATGATATTTATTCAATAAGGAAAGATGCAAACTTGTTTCCAAGAGTGGAAATGAGTTGATGATATGTGATGATATTTTTTAATTTTCATTGATATGCACCACTGACTTGAAGACATGTAAGATGTGAATATCCTAAGGCATGTAAATATGGAATATATAAATATATGGTTGATTGCATTACAAGGTTAAGAGATTTATATTCAGATATATAATTAAGGACTTTGAAGTTTAATCAAAAAGTTAGAGGGATGATTTTTCCATGGGGGTCAACTAAGATGCATCTTGCCTTGGCTCTTTGAAGGCACTTGGCTCTATCAAAGTGAAGTGTCCAAGAATTTTCATGTAAATAAATTATAACTTTAGGTAATTCTTCTATTATGACTTTGGGTTTATGTTTAGAAATAGATATTTGGGACCCTTCAAGGGTATGCCTCAAGATCAACTGTAAAGTTTTGAAAGTAGTATTTAATAGAAATAACTTGGTAAATACCTTCGATAAATATGATATATTCATCAAAAATAATATCTCGAAAGTGACTCATAGATGGCATAGGGGTGATGAAATTTTGATTAGCGATCACTTAGCCTTTGACTAATTTTTGGGTAAAAATTCTTAAGTCAAATTATATTAATAGTACCATCTATTTTCCAATTATGTCTCTAGATTAAAAAATCTTTGGAGAAGAAATGATGAATGGGATCATAATGGAATATGATGTAATTAGTCTAATAAATCATATAATGCCACATCATTTAAGTTGTGAATCAAATTTCAATAAAGTCACATTCCAATTTTTTGGAACAGGTTTCATGATCTATCAAGGCATGACTAAGGTAGTAAATAATGTACTTTTTTTAGACATCTTTTTGTGCTAGCATTGCCCCAATTGATATGGGAGTAAATGATGTATACAAGATGAGAGGGAGATATGATGTAGGTGAAAGCTTTTAGATAGCCTAACCATGTTTGTTTTTGGTCCAAATAGGTCTTATAAGTCATGAATGTTGAATAAAATTCTAGTCTAGACTTTTCTTGTAACTTTGGATCTTTTTTAGTCTTTTCTAGTTTCCCATCAAAAGCAAGAATTTCAAATTTTCAAATCTATTTGTAAGGTTTCTAGTAAATTTTGTCATCTTTGGAATTTGAGAAGGGATTTTTATCCTTGTGTATGGGTATTTAAGGTCTTGAAACCTGTTCTAGATGGTTTTCAATCTTCCATACAACCTAAACTTATCTTAAATCTAATTTGGACACATCCACCATAGGAGGTTTGATAAATTAAGCATGGTATAAGATAAGTTTTTGTTAGTTGAGAGATTCTTGTGATAGAATAGAAGATTAAAAAATATACACATATACAAAATTCATTATAGACTTAAAACCAAGCATAGAGGAGGTTGATAATGCTTTAAAATGAGGAGAGAAGCTCAGTTTGTAGGACTATTGGTGTCATTTTGTGATGAGGTACATAAGTTTTTCATAGTCTAAAAAAGATTTTATGTATCAGTTGAAGATATATGAAATAGAAAATTTTGGTTGAACAATTTGATGGTGTAAATTTATGTTTTGAAGTTCCTCTTGTTCTTGATTTATATTTTATTGATGTTTCTAAGCTTATATAGGTCTAAAACATGGTTTTAAGAGTCACAAACTAAAGGAAAAGAGATTTTCTATGTTTATAATGATTTGAGCATGATAATCAATTAGTTAAGTAGAATAAATTGGTAAAGATCTTGAATCAACAATGATAACCTGTTGGAAGTCATGAAAACCAAAAAAATCTCCTTAAATTCAAACTCTTGGGTCTTATACAATTAGAAAACCCTAGTTTAGGGTTTAAGCTTACTAAAAATTAAATAACTTTGAAACAAACCACCAAAAACATATGAAAATTTATACATAGGTGTTATAGGGTTTTTATCAAATGATTAAAGTGGTTTAATAATTTTTTATCTCTACAAGGAGAGTTGTTATTGATTGTGTCTACAGGCTTATAATAGGCCTAAAATGGGTCTAAAACCTACAAATTTCAATTTTTATTCAAAAATCAAGATTAAGAACTTGTGTATTGAAATGTATAACATGTGATTGAATGTTTTAAGTCATACTATGATGTTTTGAGTCTAAATTTAATCCATATTAGTGCTCAATAACTTATCATACCTAGTTGAAAGGCTACAAGCCTATATTAGTCAAGTCAATCTACTTAAATGTTTATAGACATTAAATAACTCTCTACACCATTAGTGGTATTAGAGCACATTATTAGGTTGCCAAAAAAATTTATAGACCTCAGTCTATGCATTAAGAAAAATCCATAGAATAGAGGCCTATAGAGATGGCAGTAAGAACAAGAGGTAGAGGTCAAAGGAGGAAGCTTACTATGGTAGTATTGCTTGAGGAAATAAGAAACATTCAAGATAAGTTGTAGGACATGAAACTTTCATAAAGAAGATCAATTGAGATGGGAGATATTAGTGATAAAGAAGAGGAAGAGCTTCAATAAGAAATGGAAGAAGGAGAAGAAATAGTAGAAGAGAGATTGATTACTACAGTCAGGGGGGGTAGTTCTAAACCCAAGTTAGAGTTAATTATGTATGAAGTTATATTGAACATGGAGGAATTAATTGAATAGATCATTGCTATGGAAAAATATTTTGAGTATGAAAATTTAGATGATGATTAGAAGGTGAAGTTTTCCATGACAAGATTAAAGGGTCATGCATCCCTAGGATGGGATGGAGTGAAAGATGAGAGAAGGAAAGGGAAGCTTAAGATTAAAAGCTAGAAAAAAATGGTGGCTAAGATAAAAGTAAAATTCATGCCAAAATACTACCAAACCAATCTCTTTAATAAGATTCAAATTTTAAGGTGAAAGGAGATGACAGTCAAAGACTATATAGAGGATTTCTACAAGCTAATTATCAGATTAGGACATATATAAGAAGATGATAAAAATGTGGATAGATACATCAATGGGTTAAGGTTAAATATCCAAGATGATATTAATCTAATATCACCAAGATTAGTTGAGGAGGAATATCATTTTGAATACTCAAGACGTAGAGGCAAAAATTTTGGAGGAAAAGGATAGCATGGTGGAAGAAGTCAACTATATTTACATCATGAGGAACCCAAATTTTCACAAAGCCCAAATTAGTCTAAAATACATGGCTATTATTTTAGAGGTAGTAGACAATTTACTAGAGGTAAAGGAAGAGGTTTTATTGGTAGATGTTTTAAATACAACAAATATGGGCATAGATCTTATGAGTGCCCAAAGAATCTTTCAATAAGTCATGGTAGTGCTAAAATTATCCAAGAAGATGAGGAGAGTGTGGGATAAACTTATCATGAAGATATACCTAAAGTTGGATAATCTTTGTTCATGAAGAGAGTGTTGCTCAAACCCAACAAGGAGATCAAGGATCCTACATAAAGAAAGATATTTTTTACAACCACCTGTAAATCAAAGGGTAATTATTATAAACTACTTATAGATAGTGGAAGTATTGATAAATAATTAACTTTTGAAATGGTTGATATGTTAGGATTGAATAAATCAATGCATCCTACTCCTTATAAGGTGTCCTATATGTGGACATCAAGTCTTGGTAAATGAGCAATGTAAGGTGAAATTTTAGATAGGTAGTTACAAGGATGAGGTTATGTGCAATGTCATGCCTGTGGATGTCTGCCATATATTTTTTTGTAGACCATGGTAGTTTGACAATAAATCCATACATGATGGGAAAAGCAATACCTACACATTTGAGAAAGATAAAAATAAGGACACATTTATACCATTTAAATAGGAGACTGTAGCAGTGGAATATAGTCCTAAAGTGTTGAAAACTAGCAAATAGTTCTTGCAAAAAATCAAAAAGGAAGAGGTATGTTATGAACTTTTTGGTAAGCCTAAAACATCAATCAAACATATTAATTTGACTGATATGACTATAGAAATTCAGAATTTGTTTAATGAGTTTGTTGATATAGTTATCGATGACTTACCTAATGCACTACCTCCAAGGAGAAACATCAACCATCACATAAATCTCATACCAAGAGCCAATCTACCAAATAATGTAGCTTATCAAATGATACCAAAGTAAAATCAAGAAATCAAGAAACAAGTGCAAGAATTTATGTATAAGAGGTTAGTCAAAGAGAGTTTTTGAATCCTTATGTTGTTCTAACAGTCCTAACACCTAAAAAGGATGGAGGTTGGAAAATGTGTACTGATTCAAGAACCATAAATAAGATCATAATTCAGTATAAATTCCCTTTGCCTAGAATTGATGATCTAATGAATTTAAGTGGCACAATGTACTTCTCCAAGATAAACTTGAAAAGTGGCTATCATCACATAAGAATCAGGGAGGGAAATGAATGGAAGACAACTTTAAGACCAATCATGGGCTATATGAATGACTTTTGATGTCATTTGGACTAAATAATGCTCCAAGCACCTTCATGAGACTCATGAATGACGGGATCAAGGATTTCACAATTAAATTTATTATTGTTTACTAGATGATATTATGATTTATAGTCAGTAAAAGGAAGAACATTTCAAACACCTTAGAATTATTTAGTTGCAAGAAGACGAATTACTAAATAATCTCAAGAAGTGTACATTCATGAAGTAAAATTTGATCCATTTGGGATTTGTCATATCTAAATATATATTGAATATGGATAAGGATAAGGTCAAATCCACAGTGAAATGGCCTACACCAAGGAGAGCATATGACGTAGGAAGTTTTCATGGTTTGGCTAGTTTTTACAACAAGTTAATAAGAAATTTTAGTAGCATTTATGCTCCAATTATGAAAACAATAAAAGGAAACAAAAAGCCATTTAGATTAAAAAAAAATAGATTCTAAAGAAAAAGACTACAGAGAATCCCATCCAAGCTTTGCCTAATTTTGAAAAACTTTTCCAAGTAGAGTGTGATGCTAGTGGGACTGCCATAGGAGTTGTTTTGAGTCAAGAAGGAAAATTAGTTGCCTACTTTAGTGAGAAAATTAATGAGGCAAGGAAGAATTATTCAACTTATTACCAATATTTATATGTTATTGTTCAAGATTTGAATAAATGGAGGCATTATTTGATGCCTAAAGAGTTTGTTCTTTATACTAATATTCATGCCTTACAATTTATTATTAGTCAAAGTAAACTAAGTCAAAGGCATGTAAAGGGGATTGAGTTTTTACAAAAAAAATATTTTTTTATAAAACATAATAATCGGAAATATAACAAAGTTTTAGATGATTTAAGTAGGAGAAGTCTAATTTTACAAGAGTCTCAATTGAATATCTTGGGATTTGACATGTCAAAAGAGATGTACAAGGAAAATCTTGATTTAAAGGAGGCATATAAGGCATGTGAGGACCCAATAATCATATATAGGAGTCCATTAATGGACTAAATGTTTCAATAGGTACTAATATTCAAGGTTATTCCACTATGCATACCAAAAGGATCCATGAGGGAGAATCTACTAATGGAGAAACATAGTGGTAACTTGTCAGGACATTTTGGGCAAGATAAGACACTTGATCAATTAAGTGCAAACCAATATTGGCCAATGATGCAAGATGATTTGAAGATGTTTTTTGAGACATTCATAATATGTCAGTATGTTAAAGGAAGATGTCAAAAAATATGACTATATCAGCCATTGCCCATTCCTAGCAAACCATTGGATTCAATAAGTATTGACTTTGTACTTGGGCTACCAAAAAATCAAAAAGGTAATGATTATATCTATGTAGTGTTTGATAAGTTTTATAATATGGCACACTTAATTCCCTGTGCAAAGACAAGTGATGCAACTCATATTACTAACCTATTATTCAAATAAGTAGTGAGATTGCATGGTCTTCCTAGGAGTATTGTTTCAAACAGGGATACTAAATTTGTGAGAAATCTTTGGAGAAACATTTGGAATAAATTGGAAAAAATTTAATCTAAAATTAAACTTACCATCCTCAAATTTATGGTCAAACTGAAGTGGTCAATAGAATCCTTGGAAACATACTCATAAGTTTAGCAAGTGACCATCCAAAATAGTGGGATTAAATACTAGCTCAAGTAGAATTTGCATACAAGGATTTCACAAATAGAAGTAGAAGTTATAGCCCATTTCAAAAAAATTAAGACATCCATCCAAGGTGAGTTAATTATTTGAGGAACTTGGGAAAGTAGGACATAAAAAGTGTAGAAGGTGAGGATTTTATAATAACTATGCAAGAATTGCATGAGCGGGTAAACTAAAAGATAGAGAAAAATACAAGTATAATAAAAGTGTTGATTTGAATTGAAAAGAAGTTAATTTTGAATTAGGTTATTTAGTTATTTATCACCAAGAAATATTCCCTAAATGGGAATATAATAAGTTGAAAATGAAGAAGATTGGACCTGTAAGGTCTTGAGAATTTTTTGTTAATGCTTATGAATTAGAGATTCCAATGTATATTGTAAGATCACCCATTTTAAATGTATTAAACATATATCCTTTTAGATAATAGGATAACTTAGATAAATCACTTGAAGACAAAGATGATCATACCATCCTTTGGGAGTAGTAACTACCAAAAGTACAAACAAATAAGCTTGAAGCCATTCTAGAAAAGAAAGTAATGAAGAAGATCAGGTACAAATATTACTCTCAATACTTGGTTAAGTTTAAGAACCATCCACTTTAGGATGAAACATGTAATACACCTTCATAAATAGTCACACATGGTAGCAGTGTTGAATAACTCATTAGTAAGAGCTCATGAATAATTCTTTTATTCCCTGGTAGTATGATGTAAGTGTATGATTTTAAATAGTATAACCATGTTTTTTTGGTCCAAATAGGTCTTTTAGGTTATTAATTATTGATAAAAATCTTTTTCTATGCTTATGTTTTCAAGTTTAGATCTTTTTTTAGTCTTTTCTAATTTCCTACCAAAAGCAGGAATTTCAAATTTTCAAATCTATTTGTAAGGTTTCTAATAAATTTGATCATCTTTGGCATATAATAAGTGGTTTTGATCCTTGTGTAAGTTTATTTAAGGTATTTTTTCCTATTATATATGCCTAGAAATATTTCATACAACCTAACCTTATCCTATATCCAATTTGGACACATCCAATGTAGGAGGTTTGATAAATTAAGCATGGTCTAAGATAAGTTTTGGTTAGTTGAGATATTATTGTGATAGAAAATTAAAAAACAAGTATATAAATATAAAAAAAATCATGATATACTTCAAAAAAATCATAGAGGAGGCTAATTATGCATCAAAATGAGCAGAGAAACTCAATTTACAAGATTGTTGGTGTAATTTTGTGATTAAGTATAGAATTTTGTCATAGTTTGAAAAAGATTTTATGTATCGATTAAAGATATATGAAATAAGAATCTTTGATTTAAGTATTTTATGGTGTAAATTTATTATTTGAATTGCCTCCTATTATTTCTTTATATTCTATTGATGTTTCTAAGCTTACAGAGGTTTGAAATAGGGTTTTAGGAGTCACAGTCGAGAGGAAAAGAGATTTTATTTGTGTTTTATAATGATCTGAACATGTTAATCAATTGTTTTATTAAGATAAATTGGTAAATATCTTTAATAAATCACTATGACCTATTTAAATTCATCAAAACCAAAAAATATCCTAAAATTCCAGTTCTCAAGCCCTATATAGTCAGAAAACCCCATTTTGGGGTTTAAGCTTACTAAAAAATTGAATAAATTTGAAACGAACCATAAAAAACCTATGAAAATTTATATGTAGGTTATAAATGGTGTTTATCAAATTATTAAACTATTTTTAATAATTTTAGACCTATACAAGGAGAGTTATTATTGATTGTGTGTCTATAGGCTCGTAATAGGTCAAAAACAGGGTTAGAACTTGCAAATTTCAACTTTTCTTCAAACATAAAGCTCAAGAACCTATGTATTGGAATGTATAACATGTGATTTAATGTTTTAAGTTATACTATGATGTTTTGAGTCTAAATTTAATTCATATTAGTTCTCAATAACTTATCAAACGTAATTGAAAGGCTACAACCCCATATTAGTCAAGTCAGTGTACTTAAAGGTTACAGACCTTAAAGAACTCTCTTTACACTAAGATCAATAGAAGGTGTTTTAACATTATGGGATTAATTAATAATTAATTTATATTGTCTAAATATTTTTGGCATGCATTGGTTCAGTCAATAGCATTACCTTCCTTAAAGAAAGAATGTACTAAATAGATGTAGTAAGCCATCTTGAGGATAAATCATTGAATTGCCCCAAGTTTATCAAGAAAGGTATGAATATTATAAATATATTGAGGCATAGGAATGTTGATAATAACATTAATTTTTGTGGGATATACATCAATCCCTTGTAAATAAACTAAGAATCCTAAGAGTTTTTAAGAGGTAATGCTAAAAACACAATTATAAGGATTCAGTCAAGCTTTGTATTTGATGAGAGAATCAAATATGATATAAAGAACATGATTATGGTTTTCATGATTCTTTTTTTTGGTTTTATAATATCATTTACATAGGTTTTAAATATTTAGTGGATGAAATCATGAAAAATATGGTTCATTGCACATTAGTAGGTTGTTCTAGCCTTTTTAAGGCCAAAGGGCATCTTAACATAGTAATAAGTTCCCCATTCGGTGGCAAATGTAGTTTTATTTTGATATTTAGGAGTGATATGAGCCTAATATATCCTAAAAAACCATTCATGGGGGAAAACATCTCATAGCCAGCTATAAAATCAACAATGGCATTGATTGAATGTAAAGTAAATTTATATTTATGACATGCTATGTTGAGATTATGAAGTCAATATAGATGTGAATGACCATAGTTACTTTATTATGAATGATAAAAATGTTGGAGACCCATATAAAATAATATACAAGTTTGATGAACTTAGCATCCAAGAGTTTGATAATTTATTTATGACTTAAGGTGGAAATCTTGGGAGGAAACTTGTGTTAATTTTGGTGTACAGGTTTTGTATTTGGATATATGATGATTTTATGGAAAAATATGTTGGGGTCAATGTCAATCATGTATTTTTATGACCAAGCAAAAGATTTGTGATATTTTTCAAAAAATGCTGAAATTATCTTTATCTTTAGGATGAAGTTCCTTAGAGACAATAATAGGTTTAGGAGAGGCAGTTGTGCCATAATAGATATAAATAGTTTCCTCAATGAGAATGGAATTTCCATCTTGGAAATGGTATAGATATGGAGAAAACATTAAAATAATATGAGTTTTTAGGTCAATTATAGCAATTAAATTTTTGAAGCAAGGAGCCTTTTTCTAAAAATTTCCAAGTTTATGATGTTGGCAAGGAAGTTGAGGCTCTTTAGCATGAATTAATTCTAAGATAGATTCATCACTCATAAGAATAGGTAAAGTTCCAAGTTTTTCAACATATTCTTCAAGGTCCATAATTTGATTTCCTTTAATGTCAAATTTAGAATGTATTTGTACTACAAAAATATCCTTAGGATCTAAGGTATTTTCATAAGGTGAATTAAAAGGTAAAGATCTGAACTAGATGGTATCTTCTTGGATGATACAATATGGTATAAATGAGTTAGAATGAACTGCATCAAGTTAGCCAATATAGTCAATAATAATAGGAATATGTTTGACTCTATCAAGCTCAATAATATAGTCTACTGAAGGTGGAGAAGTGGAAATTATTGTATCGACATTAGATTATCTTTATTTGATGTAATTTGGGATTGGAGGTTTGATTGTATCGGGATGATCAATACAGTTTGAAGGATGAAAATGTAGTGGAAAAAATTGAGTTGGTTGACAACATTATCACTGTGTGCGAATGGATGAAATGTATCAAGCTAGCTAATGGCTTCATATGTGGGAATAATGAGAATTTTATGTATAACCCATGGAGTGTCTACTAAGGGTGGGTTGGTAGAAGGTGATTTAACCTTTTTGGGTTTTACATGAGTAATTACCTATGTTTGGTTAAAGGGATGAGATGTCTAAATTAGTTAAATAAATTGAAATAATTAACCTACTTATTTTTAAATGATTTTGACCTTGTTTGAATTTCTAATAATAGCAATAAATAGGGTTAAATAGAGACTTAACTGAAACTAGACTGTCACAAATGATATAGGCTTTAAAACTTGAAACTTGAGTAGCTCTGAGTGTCACAAATAGGATTTTGATATTCATATATTCACTAGATAGTATCACCCATCTTAGATAGTAGCACCATCTATGTGTAGTGTCCTAAATATGGCACTAATGTCCCTTTTGTAGGATTGATCCTATTTTTAGGGAGTACCAACGTCTTTGTCTATATGTTTTATTCCTATATAATTGAATCCTATAGCTATGTATTATACCTAAAAAGATTTATTTGATTTACAAACCCTAGTTCTCTTTACAAGTATGATATGAGTAAGAATTGAGTGTGTTAGTAGGATGGATTGGACATCCTCAACACCCCATTGTGTAGATATTTGCCCACATACCAGTACTCTAAGGAGGGATCAAGTTCGATGTAGTTCTCCCACCTAGTGCTTGATGTATGTGCAAGGGAATGCTATAATGAGAGTGGCCTTGGATGTCTTGAATGTGATTGAGATTTAGAATACTTGAAAACTAAACTTAGGGTTGTTGTAGATGGTAGTATGCAAAAAGTAGGGTAGAATAGGGATAATATACGTTGATTTTGCATAACTTTATCTTTGGTTTGAATAGATTTTAAATTTATTTTATAACTAATCACTAGAGGTGGATTAGATTTATATTTATAAGGTTTTGTTACTTGTACGGATAAGAAAATGATCTTAGGCCAACCTTATGAAGGGCACACATTTGAAAAAGTATATGTTAGGAAGAGTTGGGGTTAAGGATAGTAGTGCCCAGTTGGGGACACTAGTGCCATGTTGTTTTAGTGTCCCAAATTTGGCTCTAATGTCCTTTTGGCAGACTAATGAGAAATTTGGATTAGGGTCAGAGGTGATAGTTTAAGAACTATGTCTTGACTGGATGTAGGTGACTCTAGTCTGTTGAATGACTATAAATGTAAGTCTAAGGCTATAGAATAGGTTTATGGAAAGCCTAGGGATAGGGTGACTCAAGCGACACTCTTAGCATCCAATTACCACTTATAGGTGATTACATTTGCCCCTCATTTATGTTAGTAATGCAGTAAAGTGAAATGACTAGTATAAATGAAAAAGAAGTGTACCTAGACTTACCTTGGAAGTGAATCCTATGTTACTAAGTTTTAATGTGAGAATATGTGTCTATGTATGTGAAACATGATCCAAAATGATGTCCTACAATGAAACATGAAAAAATCAATCCTTACTTAAGAGAGAATCAAAAGTAAAAGACTATGTTGAAATGAAATAACTGAGTAAGGAGAGAGGAAAGAAATAAATACACCTTATTGGGAATGCAAATTAATACATGAACCTGATGACAGCGTGTGTGTGTGAAAGTGCATAGTAATCATATCATTGAATGACTTGAACTGAGCTAATGGCTTGCTCAATCCTCATATGGGTGGCTCAAGAACTCAACCCAGTTTTGACTCCATCATTACCTACCCCTGTTTGGTGGATCTTGATCTTTATGAATAGCTTGGATAAGATTGTAAGTGTGTCAAACCCTCTTATGGAGGTGGCTCAAGAAATCAATTAGGTCATGACTCCATCATTACCCCTATGTGAATTAGATGCATCTGTAACTATATTGCACAAAGTGTTAAAAGTATCTGAATGGGTAATATAATTATATATTTGACTTTGCAACCACTCGAGTATATTAGGTGGCTCTGGGCCACTTAGTAATGCCAAACATTGTAGATGGAGTAAGGCATGAATCTAGTGACAACCTAGAATGTGATAGCAAGTGCATATAGTGTAGATAATGATGTTAAGTTTACCATTCCATCTAATCAACCTATCTAAAGCTTAGTATATATGAATTATGTGTTGTGCACATGCCCCTAATGTGGTATCTAAGTATACTAAATTTGAATCAAATATGAAATAGTTGAATATGTGTAACTGATTTGAATGTATGAAATATCATACCATGCATGATGCCCCCAAATCTGAGAAAATGGTATGAATCTTCATTGAAATGACTAAATCTAAGCTAAATTTGAACATAACTACCAAACCTATGACTGTATCTATATAAATATATATTGTACTTGATGAACTAGTTTGAATGATCTAGACTACCCTAAAGCTAGGGCTACTAGATAGAAATGCTCTATAGTAGATAGTAGCAACCTATGGCACTAGTGTCCCAATCTGGGTGCTAATGACTACCTGGTCTAATCTTTGTGTGGTCTGAATCAATTGTTGAACCTTTATTTTATTTTGTGTTTGCCTTGAGTTTGATTTGTATAACTGACCCTATGTGCTGAAATGTATATATGAAAATAAAAATAGGATCTTGATCTCTATAACAACCCCTTTAAATGCCTCCCCTTTTGAGGGTAGTTATGAAATATATGGAAGAAATACCCTCTAAAAAATTAGCTCTACAAAATGTGTTATCTAGAGCATGATATTCCAATATAATGTACAAACATAACATCAGAATGTAAATGCATCTAAGCAATATTAGGAAATGTAGGATGTATGTTATAATATAGCATTAGACAAGGGTGTCAAGATAGATGTAAGTGATTTAATATTATTTGGGAAATTATATGTTTAATTCCTAAATAATTAATGGGTCTAAGTAGATAAAATCAGTAAATAATATGCAATAATTAAGCCACTAATTTTGTGTAAACAAATAGTATTTTTGCCTTTTTTTAAAATAGTAATAATTGAGATAAAATATGACTTAGCTTATTCAAAGTTGTTATGGTTGAGACAGAGTCTGATACTGGAGTAACAGAACTGGGACACTATCGTAAACTAAGATTTAGACTTTGTTTTGTGATTAGATAGGACCTCCAAAAACAAGACACCCTACTATTTGGCACTATAATCCTAGTCTTGTCATTATTGTCCAAACTATTTATAGAGATATGATTTTTTGGGTTTTATTCACAGTGTCTGTGTGAGCCTATTTACCAAATTTCATATTCTTGATATCAACAAAACTCCCTATAGAGTTGATTCTTCATGTGTTTGTGTCTTTTATGCAATTAAATAGAACTTTGAAAAATAGGGAAAAGGGGTTAGTGTTTAAAGGATACGCTAGATGCACTTCACACCTCATGTGTGTGCATGATGCCTACATATCAATACTCTGAGGAGGGATCAAGTTATATGTAGTTCTCCCATTGAAGTGCTTGGTGCAATAATTTGATGAGAATGCAAGTAAATATGAAATTGGGTGTACTTGAAATGACTAGGGACTGGGGTAAAGGTTTGAATAAGCTTGAAATATTGTTGGATGGTTGTATATAGAGAATAAGGAAAAGTGCTTGAGTAGTCTTGATTATATTCTTGTTTCTCTCTTGTAAAGGTGTGTCAACCCTTTTAAATGGACTTTGAATGGCCTTTTATAGGGTATTTAATGATCATGGGTTAAATGAATTCATGTTAGGCTGACATGAATTAGGAAAAAGATCTAGGATAATATGATTGTTTCAACCAAATTTGCACTTAGACAACAGTGCCAAAAATAAGACACCCTGAGTTTCAGTGTTGTAGTCCAAGTTTGGGTGATGTTGTCTTGAGGGTAGGAGTCCTATGGGGATGGATTTATCATGGAAAGATCAGCCTAGATCAGTAAGGGTTTAGTCTGAAAGGCTATAGATGACTGAGAAACTATGAAAACATGCCTAAGAGGGTCAAGAGAGCAAGCAAAATGGACCTATGGATTGGATATCATTAGCCATACTCAAGTTACCAAATTTCACATTTTATATGACTACATTTGCCCCCTTTTATTCTATTGATGCAGCAAAGTGAAATATTAGGATAAAAGAAAAATAAAAAGTGTACCTAAACTTGTAAATGTGAAGCTCATGAAGCTATGTGATGTTAGATGTGCATAGAGAGAACATTGTGTGAATTGTGAATCTACAACAAACATAGAGTAGATCAGTCCTTACTAGATACGCTATATCTAAAATAAGAACATACAAAAGCTAGGTAAGAGAGAGAGGGAGAGAAAGGAATGAATACACCTCACTAGGTACGTGAACCAATATAAAACCTATTATGATGTTGGATTATGCTAGGTGTGTGTTGTACCAAAATTAATATCATGAATAGAGTTGAATGTTTAATTCCCTAGAAGTGGATCAAGAATGTAAAGGCAGGCCCTTTGGCTCCATCATCACCTACTAAGTGAAGCTAATGAATCATGCATGTGTCAATTGATGTTTGGATTGTGTGTCCAATCCTTCTGAATAGGTGGCTCAAGAATACAAAGGTTAGATATTCCTTTGGCTCTATCATTGCCCTGTGAAGTGAAGCTATGAAGTAATACCAGTATGAAATAGATGTCATATGAGATGGTTCTTGAATCCCATGAATGTACTGTGATCTGACAATATTGGCATGGATAGTCGAATTATGCTAGAAACTAGGCCACTCTTGGCCATTTTGAAAGATGAAGATTAGGCTTGTTTTAAAGCCACTCCAAAACTAGTGCAATGGGCTTATGTGGAAGACAACTTGAGAACTCAGGTACTCAAGAAGCTAAGCTTGTATGAAAGCTAAACTTGAAAAACTATGTCAACCACCTGTAGATGGAGTAAGGCATGCAACTATTGAGAAATGCTTGGGAAATAAATTAAACTCAAAAAAAGGGGAGGATCAATATGTCATGCACATTACCCCTATTCACTAGTGTTTGAAACATGGATTCTAATCTATAAGTTATATCAACTACCTAATATGAAACTAGAAGTGAGACCCATCATGTCATGTATGATGCCCCCTATATCTAGATTCTCTGAGTAAAAACTATACTCTAACATGTTGAATCTGGACTATGTTGTACTAACAAACCTGTGATTGAACTCAACCTTTTGTTTGTTTTTAGAAAAACTAATTTTTCTATTGTCTAAATAGGAGCACCAAAAATAGGACACCCTGTTGTTTGATGTTGTATTCCAACTTCAGTGCTATTGTCCAAGGCCAAATCTGATGACTGTTCTAGAATCTCTTTTGTCTACCTGGTTTGATGTCTAGATTTTATTCTGAGTGTTCTAAAAACTATTATTTTGATCACTAAGAGCTCTGATCTTTGTGACAAAACCCCTATTTATTTCCCTATTTTTTGAGGGTAGGAATGAAGACCCTACAATGACTACCCTCATAAGAGATAGCCATGTAAGTGTGTTATGTTGCATAGATACATGATATAGTAATGATAATTGACAAGATATCTTGAGATATAGCAATGTTTGTATTGAGAGATTGTTAGATCAATAGGGGTATGCTTAGATATATATATAACAATGTAAAATCATGTGCAATGTATTGAACTAGAATTGAAAGTGTTAGTTGTTAGTTGTTAAGGAGGGATGGAGCATGATGTCCATCATGGCATCCAAGAGATCAAGATAAATACATGATATGGATCATGGCATTTGCAAACAAGGACAAATAATCAAGCAACAAGAATACAAACCAAAAAGCAAAAGCATATAAGGGTGGCCAAGGGGCCAAGAAAACAAGGGACATGGGCACATGTCACTTATACTGGAAAGCAAACATACAAGGCATGTTCAAATGCCACATACACATACCATAGAACAAGCAAGATTGGTATGAAGGACATAGGCACATAGAAGAGTACAAGTAAGGGACATTGGAAAATGTCCAAAATTACACACACATTAATAGAAGCAAAGGACATTGGAAAAAGACCTAAGGCACACACAAGAGACAAGCAAGAATTGGAAATGCAATCCAACAAGCTACGCTAAGCGAGAAAAGAAATCATGTAATAATTAGAAAGATAGAATCACATCTAACTAATCAAAGTAAGAGTGAAAATATGTAAGATATGTTTAGTATAAGACTGGGTATATGCTAAAGAGATATACAAGTGTTAGATAGTAGTGAAATGTCGATATAGTAATCTGTGTAAGCTAGTAAGTAATGTACATCAACATGATAACTTGGAGTGTGTAATGTAGGAATGACATAACCTGAATGGTGTAGTCATGTAGAAGATGCCCTCAGTGGGTATGTATATTGAAGTGTGTCTCGAATGTAGAAGTAAGATGCCCCCTCAATGGGTAAAGTGAAGCAATCAAGTAGCTGGATGTCACTTCACACACTCAAAGTAGATCAATTGAAGCATGGTAATGTAGATAAATCGACATAAAATAGCATGAAATAGTAAATGTAATTCCTAGCATGAAATTACAATGTAAAACATGGATGATGCATACAATCGAAATGTTTTTATTATTTTTGATATGTTTGAATGTTTTTGGATTTTTTGAAATGTTATATTGTTTTTTGTATTTTTGGAATAATAGTTATGTACAATCAATCATATGAAGACTATGTACAAGAATTTAAACATCAGATATATACAATTAATTATGAAAAATTATGTGCAAGCAAGGCTAAGAAGAGATGATACTAACCGATGAATCTCATGGGATGCTCCCTATCATGGTGTCATGTATCAAATAAAGGAATTATGTGTGATTGTGAAACATGAAGGAATGGTTGTGAATATGACTCTGAATATTTAGATTAATTATTGGTATCTTGGAAATAATAATAACTTGTATTGTTCCACTCATGATTATCATCTTGATTTTGAAACAATGGAATGTTAGTGTTGACTTTTGCTATATCTAGATCTTTTCTTTTGATGAATTGTGTCTGTGAATGATTTTCCTTAGGGTGTTCAATAAATACCAAACCTTGGTGATAAACAATATCAACTGCTGGAATAGGAGTAGTGATGCCTTGAGCATGCTTGCCCAACCCTTGACCTTAATAATCAAATTATTGTAGATATTTTTTACCAAACCCATCTACTTTGAAAGTTGAGCCTTGTTTTGGAGAGGTAGATTTGCATCTTTTTCATGCTTTATTTGGGCTTCTGGTATTGTTTGTTTCTATGCTTTTGCTTTTTGAGCCTTTTGTTGCTCTGAGTTATGCTTTAGTAACCACTTGTGTACTATTTCTAAATTTGACTCTTTGTGAATGTGTTCTTGTGTCATTGTGGATTGCTTGATAGATTTACCTTGTATAGGGTCCTCATTAGAAATTATCTATTATATATGTGTTTCCAATGCCAAACATGAATTTGTGTGATGCCCATCTATTCTATGATATGTACAATAATATCTAGATCTTCTCATTGGATGTAGAGGAGGTAGTTTGAACAACTTCTATGTAATTATTTCCCTTAGTACCTCAATTGAAGTCTTATTTGATATTTGAATTCTTTTTGAATCACTAGTTATAGAGTTACTTTGTTGTGATTTCTTGTTTTGATATGTAATATTGCTTGTAACCAATTGACTAGGTGAAATTGCATATACGTGATTGTCATTAGGATGCCTTTGAAGCTTTTATATTATAATCTGATTTTTTAATGTTGTGATTTTTTCATGTAATAGTTGATTCTGCATTTGTAAATCTAAAATTAACTTGCTCATACTGGTGATATGATCCCTTAGAGTCTCACAAGTGGAAACCTGAGTTGCTTACGATTGAACATGTAAGCACATGCTAAATATGGTTTGAAGAATCTATAGGCTGAATGTATACATTAGGAACAATAGTATAGGTTGCCTCAACTTTTGGAGGGGTGATAGCATGGACCTAGTTAAAGGTAAAGTAGTTGTTACCCTCCTGAGGGAGAGGAGGAGAAGGAATTTCTTTCCTCTGCATGAAATATGACATTGAAACAAGAGTAGCCAAGGAGGCATATACATCTAGGTAGAAACCATGTATATGGGCTAAAATGCATGTAAGTGGAGTTATAAGTTGTATAGAAATATGATTATAGAGAACATTCCATATGAGAGATAGCAAACAAGGGAGAGAGAGCATGTATTTATTCATTGATGCATAAAGAACTTTGACATGTGCTATGACATTTCTAATGTGTTTAGCAAAATGGAGTTGGTAATTATTTTGTATGAGCAAAAGAGAATATGTAAAAAGAATTTTGAAATTTTGTGCATTTTTGTCAATTAATTTTGTAATATCATCCCATATAATGAAACATAAGCATGAAATGCAAATGATGAAGTTTTGTACTAGCATATGATAGACTTCATCATTCGTATACATGATGGGGCCCATTATGGTTTCCTTGTTATTTGCAAGAAATGTAAGAAAAATGAATACATAAGTGAGAGTCATTTTTGCAATTTGATTATGAATATAAGGTGATACCTCAAGAAGCAAAATAGGAGCTAGTACATGCAACCAAGGATTTAATAGTGATAGTTTTACAAAATACTATGAATTTTTGAAATTAATATTTAATTTCTAAGTTAAGTATTTAAGAAAAAATCTAGAAATTTATGGGAAAGTGTTTGATTTAATAGAACCTAGTAGATACAACTAGGGTTTTGAGAAAAATAATTTTCTGAAAATTACTATGAATATTTGAAATTATAAGTGATTTTCTGATTTTAATATGCAACTAAAAATTCAAAAAATGATTGGAAAATTACTAAAAATTTACTAAGATCTAGTTGATGCAACTAGGGTTTGAAATAAATTTATTTTAAAATTCACTAAAAAATTTTAAAATTTGAGATAAATTTATGATTTATATGTGCAAGCAAAAAATCATGAAATTATTAGATTAATGCTGAAAAATTACTGGGAGCTAGTTGATGTAACTAGGGTTTGAAATAAATTTATTTTAAAATTTACTACAAAATTTTAAAATTTAAGAGGAATTTTTTATTTTAATATTCAAGAAAAAAATCAAAAATTAATGGGAAAAATCAGCTAAGAATTTACCTTAGGGTTTTTATGTAAAATTTGAAGTAAGTTGGGTTCACCAAATGATTTATTATTTTTTGAGAAATTAGATGTTTAATTCCTATATTAAAATTGGTCTCATTAGATAAAATCAGTAAATAATATACAATAATTAAGCCACTAATTTTGTGTAAGCAAATAGTATATTTACCTTTTCTAAAAATAGTAATAAGTGAGATAAAATATGACTTAGCTTATTTCAGGCTGTTATAACTGAGACAAAGTCTAATATTGGAGGAAAAGGACTGGGACACTATCACAAACTGAGATCTAAACTTTATTTTGTGATTGGATAGGACCGTTGAAAATAGGACACCCTACTATCTAGCGCTATAGTCTTGGTCTTGCTGCTATTATTCAAACTGCTCACAGAGATATGATTTTTTTGGGTTTTGTTCATAGCATCTATGTGAACCTATGTACTAAATTTTAAATTCTTATTGTCAATAGAACTCCTTATAGAGCTAATTCTTCATGTGCTTATGTTCTTTATGTAATTAAATGAAACTTTGGCAAATAGGGAAAAGGGGTTAAAGTATAAAAGATACATTAGACGCACTTCACACCCTGTGTGTGGGCACGTTGCCTACATACTAATACTTTGAGGAAGGATCAAGCTATATGTAGTTCTCCCATTGAAGTGATTGTTGTAATATTGTGATGAGAATGCAAGTAAATGTGAAACTGGATGTACTTGGAATGACTAAGGACTAGTGTAAAAGTTTGTATAAGCTTAAAATATTATTGGATGGTTGTATGCAGAGAATAGGGAAAAGTGTTTGAGTAGTCTTGCTTGTATTCTTACTTCTCTCTTGTAAATGAGTGTCAACCCTTCTAAATAGACTTTGAATGGCCTTTTATAGGGGATTTAATGATCGTGGTTTAAATGAATTCACATTAGGATGACATGAATTAGGATAAGGATCCAAGAGAATGTGACCATTTGAACCAAATTTGCACTTCGACAACAATGTCAGAAATAGGACACCTTGAGTTTCAGCATTGTAATCCAAGTTTGGGCATTATTGTCCTAAGGGTAGGAGACCTGGGGGGATGGATTTGTCATGGAAAAATTATCCTGGGTCAGTAAGGGTTCAGTCTGGAAGGCTATAGATGATTGAAAAACTATGAAAACATGCCTAAGAGGGTCAAGAGAGCAAGCAAAATGGACCTATGGATTGGGTGTTATTAGCCATACTCAATTTACAAAATTTTGTATTTTATATGACTACATTAAGAAATGTATAACAATAGTAAAATTTGAGTAACTACTTAGGGGGATAGAGCATGATGTCCATCAAGGATCCCAAGTAGGATAAGTAGATACATGAGGTCCCTTATAGCATCGAAAAATGGTGTGTGCATAACAAGCAAATAAAAGTGTCATGGTGTAGAAGCATATAAAGAAGCAAACATACAAACACATGAGACACGTAAAAAGTAGGCTAAGGGGACACAATACAGGGGACATGGGAAAATATCACTAAATCTAAGAATGAAGACATACAAGGACATATTCAAATGTCCACATACACATACAACAAATAATTTGGCATAGAGCCATAGAGAAGGACATGTTTAATTCGCATATAGAAGCATGAATGAGCACACATAAGGGACATGGGCACATATCCAAGGTATACAAATAGAGAAGTGGCATAGAATCTAAGGAATAATGGCACATTCAAATGTCCTTGAAAATGTAATAATCATAGAAACATAATTGAGTATAATCTAGGAACTAGAAGTGAAAGCATGTATAATTGTGTAATACAAATCTATGTAAATACCAGGGTGCATATATAGTGAAGCTAACTAGTGATAATTGGTAGAAAATTTGAGAAATGAATAGCAAGGATCAATATCAAGATAAATCAATGTATAATTGGAATGTATAGTATGTAAAGATAAAATTTGGTTATAGCAATTGTGTAGAAGATGCCCCCAAGTGGGTAGATGTATTAATATATAAACCTAGATTGGTATAAATACCCCAATGAGTAGATAATAGTTGATATGGATCAGTGTAGTGGAACAACATCCTATCTGGAATCTATAAGCACTCAACAAGAACAAGTGAAGCATATGTGTATGATAAAACCAACTACATTAGGATAGCTATCAATATGCAATATCTAGCAAGTAGAGTATAAATGTAAACAAATTAATGCATACAATCTATCAAAAAATTAGATTTTTGAAATATTTGAAAGTTTTTGTATTTTGACATATTATAATGTTTTTGTATTTTCTAAGTATAAGCTATGTACAAACATATGGAATTAAACTATGTACAAGGAGCAAGAGAGTCAAAAATATGTAAAAGGGTAGAAAATATACTAACCAATGAATCTCAAGGGAGACTCACCATCATCATGACCTGTGTTGAAGAGTGGAATAGTGATTATGTGTATGGTGTGAAAGGGAAATTGTGAGCCCATGATTTGGTGTGTTGTAGAATCTAAACATGAAGCTATCAGAGTAGTGATGTTATGATATTATGGCACTGACTGTGATGCCCTATGAATTGTAGGGGTCTTGAGGACCCATCTGGTAGATGTAGAAGTTGTAGGTATTTTGTGTTGAGAATCCCTAGACCTAATATAATTGATCTCAATGTGAACTATGTAGAGGAAGGTCCTATAGAATTTGTGACATATAAATGATGTAATGGTCTCTCTATTAATGCTCTCTAAGGGAGAGTATGTGTGCGTGTAGACACTATAGAAGTAGACCTAGACTTCTTTGAGGACTCTATAGAACACTGTGATGTATGCATAAGAGTTATACTCTCTACTAAAATGGATAGTCATGCAATATTTGGTAGTGGTACTGGAACTGTAACTGGTGTCATTGCTAGAAGTGTGACTAGAATTTGTACTAGAATTACCTATGGGATGGGAAGAGGATACTCATATGGGACACCTTGAACCTTAACCACCTGGTTAGCATGTATATACTTGAGGCATTAATGTACTATAGATGGGATGGCTCTGAGATACTTTAACCATGGCCTACCCAATAATATGTTGAATACACTTGCACTAGGTACTACTAAAAATTGAGTGGCTATGTGTGTTGGTCCCACCTATAATGGAAGTACTATCTCCCCAATGGAGCTTTGAACATGTCCATTGAAACCACTAATAATTGTATCTATAGGGAATATATCATGCTTTGTGTAGCCCAAGTGTTATAAGAGTGTCATGGTGCACATCTTTATGCTTGACCCATTGTCAACCATGACACTATGAATAGGATGGTGGTCTATATATACTCGTATAAATAGCGCATGTAAATCTATGTCATCATCCATAATATCATGCTCTGAAAATGTGATAAGTGGTCTAGGTGGCACTATAGTGTGGTACATGCCAATAATATTATGCAAGGGAAGTGTCTCCTATGTAACTGTGTGATAGAAAGCTGACAATAGATGAGCTTGGTATGTATAATGAACACCTGTTGCACCCCCTACCTCATTAGTTGTATGCTTAGGAAAAGGATTCAAAAATATATTAAGTGCCATTACCTTTGTTTGTTATTTTAATGCCTTGGTGGGTGCGTCTACATCTATAATGTTTGCCTCAATGAGATCTTGTATCTTGTGCTTCAGGTTAATGCATCTGTTTGTGGTGTGGTTTGGTGCCCTATGATACTCAAAAAATGCATTTTAATGATAAATCTTTGGAAGAGGTCATGTTGTATCAACTTCTTTAATGGGAGGGAGAGTTATGACATTGTATTGTTGTAGAACTCATGCTAGTGACTTTGGTAAATTAGTGAATACTCTGCACTAAGGAGCTAATGAAATCAATTTGGGAGAAGGCTCTAAAGCTATGTTGACTATTGTATTTTGATCTATTTTGTTCTCTATGGCCCTGAATTTGTCTAAAGGTTTGCTTGAACTCTTAATAGTTGAATCTGATCCATTTGTGTACTTGAGGTTGCCCATTGCTAAGAGCCTAACCTCTCTTTCCTTAACTATGTGGCACATAACTATAAATGTGGGAAACTTTTTGAATAAAATTGATTCATGAAGTTCTAGTAATAGACTCTGTTTGAATATATCTTGAATCTCTCTGTTTACCATGGGGTTAGTCAATTTTGATAAGATTGTCTTATATTGTAAGACATAATTGGCTATGGGCTCATTTGACCTTTACTTTAGTTGTATTGCTTGTGCATATGGTATCTTATCACTTATGTTGATAGAGAAGTGTGTGAGGAACATATCTACTAAAGGATTAAATGTTGTGATAGATTGGTTAGGCAAATCATAGAACCATGGTAAGGCATAATCCTTGAGACTGTGTGGAAATAACTTCGTAAGAAGCCAATCATTGGACACATAGTCCAAGCATGATATGTGAAAGGCTCTAAGTTGATGCTTAGGGTCACCCTTGCCATCATATAACGTGAGCTTGGGTGCTATGAAATTAGATGGAAAAGGAGTTTCTGCAATGTGATGTGTCAATAGTGTATGTAATAGAATGTTAAAATCCAAGGCATGTGAAGGCTTAACTACTCCTTGCTCAAGATGTAACACTTTAGTTTGCAGAGAAAGAACCTATTGCATAAGGGATTGTATATTAGGAGGAGGAGAACTAGCCACAAGTGGATTAATTGTCATTGATGGTTGAATAAAAATCTTGGGTTGTGTTATCTAAGTGGGTTGAGTGGGCCCTACTGAAGGTGTAACAACATCATTAACTGGAATTGACCATTATTGTTCTTATTCTTGATTTCTAATATGGCCTATAAAATATGTGGATGATCATGGGGTTGTTCCTGAATTCTATCTCAGAAGCCCTATAATACCTCATCTTTGTTCATAACTATATTATTATCATTAAGTGGAGGTAGTGTGTCTTGATCCTCAATATGGACCTAATCTTTTTCTTGGTTATATTGTTCATCGTCGGATGCATTGTCATTGAATTCCACATAATCAGGATGGGAAGGATTCATATCTGGAGTTGTAATAGGTTCTTTGTGCTTGTAATAGGGTCGAATAACTAGAATCTGAATGTGATTTATGGGATTACCACCTAGTCGAGCACTTCTTAAGGGAAGAGAGAGTTTTTTTAGATGACATATAACAAATAAATTTAAAGAGAGATACTACAAGAGAATATATAAATTTTGAATAATTAATAGAAGCTGATGAAAATCAGAGTAAAAAGGATACAAACCCTAAGAGCATTTAGGGTTAGGATTTTTGGAAGCTAAGGTTTCTTTGCAATAATTTAAATTAGATGTAAAATAAATTAAAACTCGAATGAAATATAATTGTAATTAGCTAGGTTGTCTAAATAGAATCAAAAAACTAGAAGTATACAACCCTAAATTTATTAAACAAAAATAGGAATTAATGCAAGTTAGGGTTTTATGCAATGCTCGAAGTAAGACAGGTTCACCAAATGGTTTAACCCTTTTGGGTTTTACATGAGTAATTACCTATGTTTGGTTAAAGGGCTGAGATGTCTAAATTAGTTAAATAAATTAAATTAATTAACCTACTAAGTTATAAATGATTTTGACATTGTTTGACTTTCCAATAATAGAAATAAATAGGGTTAAATAGAGACTTAGCTGAAAATAGACTGTTGCAGATGATATGGATTTTGAAACTTGAGATCTGAGTAGTTTTGAGTGTGGCAAAGAGAATTCTGATATTCGTCTATTCACTAGACAGTAGCACCCAGTTTGAATAGTAGCGTCATCTGTGTGTAGTGTCCCAAATGTGGTGTTAATGTCCCATTTGCAGGACTATTCCTATTTTTTAGTACCTATGCCTATGTCTGTATGTTTTGTTCCTGTATGACCAAACCGTATAGCTATGTATTATACCTGAAAAGCTTGATTTGATGTGCAAACCCTAGTTCTCTTTACAACTATGATATGAACAAGAATTAAGTCTATTAGTATGATGGACTGGACATCCTCAACACCTCATTGTGTAGAGAGTTGGCTACATACCAATACTTAGAGGAAGGATCAAGTTTGATGTAGTTCTCCTACCTAGCACTTGATGTATATGCACGTGAATGCTAGAATGAGAATGGCCTTGGATGCCTTGAATGTGCTTGAGCTTTGGAATACTTGAAAACTGGACTTAGGGCTGCTATAGATGGTAGTATGCAGAAAGTAGGGCAAAATAGGGATAGTGTACCTTGATTTTGCACAACTTTGTCTTTGGTTTAAATAGTTTTTGCATCTATTTTCCATCTAGTGAATAGAGGTGGATTAGACTTGTATTTATAGGGTTATGTTGCTTGTGCAAATTAGAAAATGAGCTTATACTGACCTTAGGAGGGGCACACATTTGAAAAAGTATCCGTTGGGAAGAGTTGGGGCTAAAGACAGTAGTGCCTAGTTGAGGACACTAGCACCATCTGGCTATATTGTCCCAAATGTGGTGCTAATGCCCTTTTAGTAGACCGCTGAGAAAGTTAGATTGGGGTTAGAGGTGACAGTTCAAGGATTGTGTCTTGACTGGTTGTAGGTGATTGTGGTCTACTGAATGATTGGAAATGCAAGTTTAAGGCTCTAGATTAGGTCTATGGAAAGCCTAGGGATAAGGTGACTCAAATAACACTCTTAACATCCAATTACCACTTTTAGGTGATTATAGAAGGAATATGACCTTCAAGTTATGGTTTAGTGTCACTATAATAAGAAAATATGTAAACTATATGAACATCTTTGTTGAAGGAATGCATTTTTTTCAAGAGTTTTTTGATAATGCATTATGTCCAAGTCTCGTGATAGGGTTAGGTCCATAATGTAGGAATCATTACAAGATGGAGAGATGTTACAGGCATGGGAATTTCGTTGAATAGTTTTACTAGAAGTGTCTTTAATGGAGACACCTATGTTACTGAAAGTGCAAAGGGACATTACTAAAGGGTCCAAAAATTATTTGGCTACCCCACAATTATCACATCTAGTTTCTTCTAAAAACTATTTAAGCATTAAATGGTGGAATATGAGACTAATGATTGGTAGTGTTATTTATAGTTCTAATTTTATGTTTGAGTTGGATATGCATATGTTGCTTGGGAGACAGTACCATTATTTGTTTCGTGATCAATATCTTTATTGATAGCTATTTCATGTCTTATTATGCTTTATGATGATAATGATTTGTTTCATTTTTACGTTATTTGCATTCAATAGTTTATTTATGGTTATACATTGATGGTGTTTGTGATAACCTTGAATTAACTACTTATCTATTTAATTGAGGTTTCAAGACTATTCTGCCCTCACAGGTAGTACATAGGGAGAGGGGGGTGCAGATATCAACACTTGGGGGTTGAGATACTTCCATTCACACACCACATCTAGTTGAATGAGAAAATGAATATTGCTTGCATTAGTTGTTTGGTAATAACTGAGTCTTGTTTGCTTTGATGTCATTATGAGTCGTAAATGCATGAATGCATTGATCTAGATGGATTGTTTATGCAATTCATTTGACTAGTCGCATTGTGCTTTTGTGATATAACATAGTAAAGTTATTGACTATGTTAGGTTACTTGATTTATCTCACTCAACTATGCCTTTATAACCTTGACTATATTTCCAAGTATTGACAATACACATGTTTCTTATCTTGTTTAGATTGTTAAATTAGCTTGATTTGGATATCATTAGCCATGTGGCAAAAATGTATAAGGGTCAAAAGAGGTAAAATACGATGAAGAACTGGTTTAAATAAACTTTAAAATCTTGATATTTAGTTGGTTGTTATAATCAATGGCATCTTACGTAGTTGTAAGGTAATAGCATTATGTTGTTTTGGAATATTTTGTGATTTAATATTATGATGCTTTAGCATAGTAATACACTTCTAAGTGAAAAGGGAAAGAAAATTTTAAGGTTGTTTTGGTTATAGCAATTATCACGGGTGTTGACTTGGCATTTTAGATGGGAAAAGCATTTTGGTTTGTCGCCATGCTTGGGTATGGAGTGATGGATTGCGAGTTCAACAAAAGTAACGAAGTAGTGCATTGATGAAGGGAAGTTGCTTGATGATTAGTTTGCCAAATAACAGACACAATTGCAAGCTTCAAATGTCTTCTACAAAGGGATCTCTTTTCCCAGATACATGCTCAAAGAGCTACCATGCTTCACTCATTTACCTACAAATCTATCATGCCACTATATACTTCAAATGTTTTTACGTAGAACGACTATCTCAATTCCTAAAATCCCTTTACATGTTTTTAGGTTTTGTTATCCTCTAAATAATATTTCAGAAACATTTTGAATCACTGAATTTATGAGTATTAAGAAATATATCACAATTTTAATGACCCTGCATCAAGTTATAAAAAATGACTTTTTTTCATGTTTGAGCTATCTCTCTTTTCTTTGTGTGTTGTTAGTGTAGGATATTATTTTCCTTATATTTATTATTATGGATTATTCCTACACTTGTATTTAGCTTGCTTAGGTGTTATTTTGAGGTCACTTAGGTGTCATAAATGAAGTAATTAAGGTGCACATGCACATGGAAAAATTGTAGTCAAATTGGTGGGTAAAGATATCCTTGCCCACCAATATTGGCATATGGAACACACAAACCATATGGCAGAATTCTTGTGTTCACATTGCCAAATGTATTGGCTCGATGTCTCCATTGTACCTATAAATACACCTCTCATATAAGCTATTTTTTAATGAGTTATGAATGCAATATTATTATAATTCTACTCTATTTTGATTTCAATCTCAACAACAGAGTTTTGTTTCTATTTGTTTTACATTTGCAATTTGTGTGTTCGATTCTATCAGTTAGATCTTAGACAATTCTATCATGTGCATGTTTCTTTCCCCTTGCACACTCCTTTGGTGATGGATTAGCCACATCACTTTTGATTCAATAAATATATTGGATAAACTACACTCTAAAAAAAGCCTCCACTATAAACACCTTATTCTCCTTCCAAGTCAATATTAAAACACATCAATATCCTCAAAAGCTACTTAGATTGGGACAACGTATCAATATTTTTTCTTAAAATTTTAAGTATGCCAATATATGTTATTGAAATTGTTTCTCTTAATCTTACAACAAATTTATTTATTGCAAGTTGCTTCACATAAATAGCTCTTCTCCCAACAGAAAATACCAAACAAAAAACAAGTTAATCAAAACAACAACAATAAAAGCTTCAAGGAGATATTTTAAGAAAGATGGAATTTACAATCACAAGCTCTCTTTGGCTTTGCTCTTCTTCTTATTTTTCTTCCACTTCTCTTAGGCTCTCCCCGTTCTATACCAACGACAGCCAAAATTTGTTCATACCATGGTAAATTATATTAAAACATTGTCAAAAGTATATATAAATATGACATCCTACTATTTATGATGCATTGCTATCTTTTACCAAGAAATCCTCGTCTCCTCTACAATTAGTCTTCTATCTTAATTTCTATGTGAGTTGTTACAATATTCACATACACACCCATAGTCATCTAATATCATGCTTAATAGAACTATGTTGTACTACCTAATTCTAAAAAATATCCAATAATGATCAATCATGTCAATCTAACCACACCAATATATTAAACTCGAAAAAATATTTCCTGAAAAAACAAGGAGCTCCAAACTCCAAAGTATGACCAAGATATTACAACTTTTTGTTTGACTTCTCAAAAAAAAAAAAAAAAACTTTTAAGTGACAATCAAATAAACATCAAATTTAAGGTAAAATTAAAAGTAAGAATACTAGTAGACATTACAAAGCACCACTCCCCATTGCCGGCTGCCATTGTAGACCCTGGGCGTAATTATTTGATGTGGGGAACCACTTAAAACTACTCAACGATGACAAACAGTTGTAACCAATGCCCATTGTAAGGAAGAAAAGGGAAGTTTGAAGTCCCTTCACAGACAATAATCAATGGACGAAACATACCCAAATGTTGAGTTGTGGAGCTAAAAGCTTCATTGTTGAGCTCTTGTGAAGGTTGTTGGGCTTTTACTAATAACCGGCATCAGCAGTGTCGCCGACATCGGTCAGGCATGGATCAGAAGCTGCCGACATCAGTTAGGGATCGGCTGACGTCGATCATATGCAAACCGACAACAACCGACGTCGATCACCTGTGTGTGTGTATGCGTTTCCAGAATTAGACTCGTCTAATTTTAGGTGGTCCGAGTGTTTGCATGTGAAGACTAATTTAAGTCTTGGGTCTATGTTTCTAATTATTGTAATTGGGATGTCTAATTATTGTATGCCTTGGATCCTATTTAAGAGACCCATGGGGCATGTTGTATTCATCCAAGAAAGTTGTAAGTAAGATCAATTAGATCTACAAGGTGTGTAAGATCAAGAAGATCTGTTGTAGTAATTGATTGAGAGAGAGAACTCTTGAGAGAAATACTGTACACCTAAGAGGTGTGGTGGAAGAGTGTGATTTTTTTATTGTATTCTGGAAGAGTTTAATACAAGTTTTCATTATTTCTTGTATCTCATGTTCTTTGCTTATTCTGATTTCTAGTTACTTGTTACTTCTGGTTAAATTTCATGTTTAGTTGCTTATACAAAGGTAATCAATTGTATTCAGTAGTTTCTAACAAGTGGTATTAGAGCTTGGGTTCACTAACAGGTTGTATCAGATCGGATTAGTGTGTGTTAATTACAGGTCACTCATAGGGGTTTCTATTTGAGTGGAAGCAAAGCAATGGCAGAAGAAAGTAAGCTAAGAATGGAGAAGTTTTATGGGAAGAATTATCTATTATGGAGGATGCAGATAGAGGATTATTTGTATCAGAAAGATCTATTTTTACCGTTGGGTGGGGTTGACAGCAAGCCCACAGATATGCAAGATGAAGAATAGAATGTTCTTGATAGAAAGGCTCTTGGATCTATAAGGTTGAGCCTGGCATCTTCTGTGATTTCCAACTTATCACAAGGAAAGACAACGGTAGAGTTAATGGATACTCTGGCAAACTTATATGAAAAACCCTCAGCTTCGAATAAGGGATATCTTATGAAGCAATTATTTAGTTTGCAAATGCTGGAAGGTGGATCTGTATATAGTCATCTTAATGATTTCCATGAAATTGTAAATCAATTAAATTCAGTCAAAATAGCTTTTGATGATGAAGTTAAAGCTCTCTTGATTTTATGTTCTTTACCTGAAAGCTGGCACAGCTTGGTAATGGCGGTAAGTAATACTACATCTATTTCAAATAGCTTGAAAGTTGAAGATGTTGTTAGTGTAATCTTGAATGAAGAAATTCGCAGGAAAAGCATATGTGAAACATCAGGTAATGTTTTGAGTATTGAAAGTAGGGGAAGGCAAAGAGAGAAGAGCAAGCATGGGAAATCAAGGTCAAAGACAGGCAAGAGATCCAAATCCAGATCTGACAGAATAACCTGCTGAAATTGTGGAAAGAAAGGACATGCAAAGAAAGATTGTTGGTTGAAGGATAACAAAAAAAATCAGCAAGAAGGTAATAAAGAAGTAAATGTTGCAGGTATTGTTGCACAGGATGCTCTTATATTTTCTTTGGATAGTCAAGTAGAATCCTGGGTTTTAGATTTTGGTGCTTCTTTCCAAGCAACCCCAAATAGAGAATTTTTCAATGATTATGTCCATAGAGACTTTGAAAAATTTTATTTAGGGGATGGTGAGCCTTGTCAAATTATTGGCAAAGAAAAAGTGCAGCTGAAATTGCAGAATGGCAACACATAGGTGTTGAAAGATGTCATGCATGTACCTATCTTGAAGAGGAATTTGATTTCTACAGAAAAGTTGGGTGTGAGGGTTGCACAGTAACTCTCATAGCGGAATTTTAGAAAGTTTCCAAGGGTGCACTTGTATTAGCAAGAGGTAAAAGAGTAGGTACTCTTTATCTATGTAATTATATTACTGATTATTCTCCTTCTGTTTTATCTACTTCAGATGTAGATGCAAAGATGTGGCACTATAAGTTTGGTCACATGAGTGAGAAGGGAATAAATGTTCTTAAGTCAAAAGGTAATCTTTCAGATTTGAAATGCATAAATCTAGATTTCTCTGAGCATTGTGTTTTTAAAAAATAGAAAAAAGTGAGGTTTATCAAGACTGGGTCAACAAAGAAGAAGTACAGGTTGGAGCTTGTTCACATAGACGTGTGGGGCCCAGCTCAAGTAGCTTCTATTGGAGGATCACAGTATTATGTTTCTTTCATTGATGATGCTACAAGAAAGGTATGGATTTATTGCATAAAGAGAAAATCTGATGTTTTTGACACATTTAAGAAATGGAAAGCGTTGGTTGAGAATGAAACAGGTTTGAGATTGAAGTGCCTTAGATTTGACAATGGTGGTGAGTACTGCAGCAATAAATTCAACAGTTACTGTTCTATGAGTGGAATATGCAGGGAAAGGACGGTTCTAAAGACACCTCAACAAAATGGGGTTGCTGAAAGGATGAATAGAACAATTATGGAGCGTGCACGAAGTATGAGGTTGCATGCTAATTTGCATTTAAAGTTTTAGATAGAAGCTGTGGATATTGCAGTGTCCCTGATTAACAGAGGACCTTCTACTGCTCTGGATGGTGGAATACCAGAAGAGACTTGGACAGGTAAAAAAGTAGATCTTTCAATTCTCAGAGTTTTTGGTTCTGAAGCTTTTGTGCACGTTGATAAAGAAAATAGAAAGAAGCTGGATGCTAAATCTATGCGGTGCACTTTTATTGGTTATGGCTCTGGAGATTTCGGATTTCGATTGTGGAATCTAAGAACTAACAAAATAATCAGAAGCCGTGATGTTGTTATCAAAAAAAGGTGATGTACAGTGATCAGCTCAAGAAGCTGAATAATTCTGAGCAAGGCAATTTTGATTTGGATGAAGTAATGATCCAAAATGAGCTGGTGGGTAAAAATCATCAGTTACAGAAAAACACAGAGACCGACGTCGGTCAGGAAACCGACGTCGGCGGTATAATAGAGACCGACGTCGGTCAGGGAACCGACGTCTGCAGTCAGGATGAACCGACGTCGCTCAGGTAGAACCAACGTCGGTCAGGTACAGACAGAAAGATGACTGAGATCGATCACTGACAGAGAATCTGGGTGGATAGCAAGCTGTGGATGAGTCTCATACGCCCATAAGGAGGTCAGAAAGGGTAAGTAAACCTTCAATTCGTTATTCCCCTTTTTTATACTATGTGTTGCTAACTGATGGTGGAGAACCAGAATTTTTTGATGAGGCAATGCAGATATAATCCAGGAAACAGTGGGAGCATGGCATGAATGAGGAAATTGATTCCTTAGTGGAGAACCAAACGTGGGATTTGGTTGAGTTGCCAGCGAAAAAGAAAGCACTGAAAAACAAATGAGTATACAAGTTAAAGGAAGGAGAGAATGCACAGATGAGACATAAGGCCAGGTTGGTAGTAAAGGGATTTGCACAGAAATCAGGTATTGACTTTGGTGAAATTTTCTCTTGTAGTAAAGATGACTTCTATTCGGACTGTATTGTCTTTAATTGCTATTGAGGATTTGCATCTTGAGCAGCTTGATGTTAAGACAGCGTTTCTTCATGGAGATTTGGATGAAGAGATATATATGGAACAGTCGAAAGGTTTTGAAGTCACAAATAAGGAGAAACTTGTGTGCAAGTTGAAGAAAAGCTTATATGATCTTAAGCAAGCTCCAAGACAATGGTATTTAAGGTTTGACAGGTTTATGACAGAGCATGGCTTTAGTAGATGTCAATTTGACCATTGTGTTTATTTTACCAGATTGGATAATAGTCATTATATTATCATATTGTTATATGTGAATGATATGCTTGTTGCAGGTTCACACATGCAGGAAATTACTGAGTTAAAGGTAAAATTAGCTCACACATTTGCCATGAAAGATTTATGAGCAGCAAAGAAAATCTTTAGCATCAGTATTAAGAGAGACAGGAAAAATCACAAGCTGATTTTGTCTCAAGAAGATTATGTGAATAAGGTGTTGGAGAGGTTTTATATGCAGGATGCAAAACCGGTAAGCACACCTATGGTTGGACACTTTAAGTTGAGCAAAGAACAGTGTCCTAAATCACATGATGAGGTTGAGTATATGAGCAAAGTTCCATATGCTTCAGCAGTTGGGAGCTTGATGTATGCTATGGTATGTACCAGACCTGATATTGCCCAAGCAGTGGGAGTTGTCAGCAAGTTTATGGCCAATCTAGGAAAGGAACACTGGAAAGCAGTTCAGTGGATTCTCAGGTATCTGAGAGGGACCAGCAGCAGGTATTTATGCTATGCAGGGTTAAGCACTTCTCTACATGGGTATGTAGATTCGGATATAGCAAGTGACTTAGATGGCAGGAGAAGCACCACAAGATATGTGTTCACTGTTGGTGGAACGGCGGTTAGCTAGATTTCAAAGTTGCATAAGGTTGTTGCCTTGTCTACTACAGAGGCAGAATACATTGCAGTCACAGAGGCTAGCAAAGAAATGATATGGATGACACGGTTCATGGAAGAATTGGGAAAAGAGCAAGAGAGTTGCAGATTGTATAGTGATAGTCAAAGTGCAATTCATTTGGCAAAGAATTCAGCGTTTCATTCAAGAACCAAACATATACAACTTAGGTACCACTTCATTCAACAGATATTGGAGGATGGATAGTTGAAACTGAAAAAGATCCATACATATAAAAACCCTGCAGATATGTTAACAAAGCCGGTAACAAAGGAGAAGTTGAATCTTCATTCAACTTTTGTTGGTCTTCAAGATTGATCTTGAAGATGGAGATGCAAACCAAAGAAACAAAACAGAGGATGTTGCTGTACAGGTACAGGTGCAGCTGTTTATCTTCAAGTGAGAGATTGTTGAGTTGTGGAGCTAAAAGCTTCACTGTTGAGCTCTTATGGAGGTTGTTGGGCTTTTACCAGTAACCGGCATCGACAGTGTCGCCGACATCGATCACGCGTGGACCAGAAGCTGTCGACATCGATCAGGGATCGGCCGACGTTGGTCATATGCAAATCAACAACAACCGACTTCGGTCCCCTGTGTGTGTGCATGCAATTGCATACGTTTTCGAAATTAGACTCGTCTAATTTTAGGTGGTCCGAGTGTTTGCATGTGAAGACTAATTTAAATCTTGGGTCTGTGTTTCTAATTATTGTAATTGGGATGTCTAATTATTGTATGCCTTGGATCCTATTTAAGAGACCCATCCAAGAAAGTTGTAAGTAAGATCAATTAGATCTACAAGGTGTGTAAGATCAAGAAGATTTGCTGTAATAATTGGTTGAGAGAGAGAACTCTTGAGAGAAATATTGTACACCTAAGAGGTGTGGTAGAAGAGTGATTTTTTGATTGTATTCTGAAAAAGTTTAATACAAGTTTTCATTGTTTCTTGTATCTCATGTTCTTTGTTGATTCTGATTTCTAGTTACTTGTTACTTCTGGTTAAATTTCATGTTTAGTTGCTTATACAAAGGTAATCAATCATACTCAGTAGTTCCTAACACCAAATACTAATTACGAGATCAATGATGTCTATGTTGTTCGGAGGAGAAAGCATGATAAACATCAACTGACCTAATAATAAACAGGTTGGACATGAATGTGGAAGATTAAAGATGGGAATATAGCAGGAAAATATGTGCAAGACGAACAAATATAGAGAGCAATAAATAAATAATTTAACTTGTACATAGTTAGAGACTGAGTCCAAAAGTCGGTATTTATCAGCAATATTGCACAAGGAGACCAAATTCAAACAACAGAGAGATTGCTAAGAGGAAGAGTATAATGAACTGCAGCTAACGTTGCCCATTAATTGACTTTAAAACAGCTGAAGTGAAAGGATAAGACTTCAGAAATAAAAAAAATCGAGTAGAAAAAGTAGAGGATCAAGGGAGAAATCAGAAAAGGCAACATGTGTAAGTTTCAATGGATGGACATCCAGTGCAATGACTTTGGAAATGAACCTCACCAAGCAACAAGCAAAAGTTAAAAAATGTCACAAAACTCTAGAGAAGTGTGAAGATTTGGAAAAACCAAAATCTGTATTGCTTTCCAAAATTGTGCACGTACAATCTGATTGTGCAACTAAATTCATTGCTGAAAAAAAGAGAATTAAGAAGGGAATGCATGAAAAAGAACAGAGCATTCATTCAAGAGATTCGAATGGTTTACAGGCAAGTGCAGGGCACCAAGGTGGGGATTGCTTCACCCTCCTTTTCAACTTCACACCAACCCAAGCCAGCATCACCGTTAGTTCCCTTAGCATCCGGTTTTTTGGTGTCATGTGATCCTACTCCCTCATCTGGGCTGCCAACTCCTCCATAGTCGTCACAGAAGAATTTCGGTCTAATGAAATAAGGGGATATAGACACAGATGGTTTTTTGGTATGCACAATCACAAATAAAAATAATGATTAGACTTGTAATGTTGCGTCTATTTAATGTTGGGTGTAGTAATCATTATTGCCTGGTTATGTGCGGACCGTTTTGGTAGCATGTTCCTCCTCTATATGTACTAAATGGGTCTATACATTGAGTTCCTCATACACACAATCTTTCACAGAGATCTATGTGTGTGTAAGTCAGGCCTGAGCATGTTAAAGACTGTACATAATAGAAACGATTAATGAAGAAGAAACAATTTTTTTTACTATTATGGTACGTTAATTTCTGTACCAGTGTCCATATCTTAGCTAAAATAGCTAATTATGCATTTGTGATGAATGCTATTTTTTCTCTTCAAGTCTTGTTATGTAGAACTGAGCAGCTGCACACAATACTGGCACATAAGATCCTTCACAGTGCCAACTTCCGAACCCCCAAATCAGGAATCAACCCCATCAATAGGTCCTTTGGATTCGATTTTCGTTTTCCCAGCTTTACGATTACTCCTAAAACTATTATTACTTCTGAACATAAAATCTTCTAGTTTGCTTGCATGATGGTTCAATAACCTAAAAACACTCATAATTACTGCTACACTAGATCGGACATGAGAGCCTATACTTGTGCACCAAGACATTTCTAAGTTCTAACCCAAGATTTTTGATTCTCAACAAAAACGTGTGATCTTACAAGAGATGAGTAGAATAATTAGCATCAATCCATTCACGCTTAATTTTACTTGAAGCTTTAGCTAACATGCCTTCCCTTTGGAACGATACAATTTTATAGCAAGGGCATCACTCATTCTATGCAAAAAAATAAAAGGCTTGAAAATGTGCTCACAAAATAGTCTATATTGCCAACCAATAAGATATTACTAAGTCAGTTACAGCAATGATATTCAAATTACACTTGAATAGTCCTATTATTTGCAAAAAGTAATGGTTTAAATCCACGATGCTCTAGACCTGTGTCAAATTTTTCCAGGTGTTGATTTATCAAAATGCCGTGATTGACATTCTTAGCAATTAAGCATATGGCTCTATTGAAAACTCTGCATTAAGTTACCATGGCTTCTCACCAAGTCTGGATATTCAATTCACTATTTTCAAGATATCGGTATAATGTCTCCGGACATGTGATACCTGAACAAGTTCGGTAAGTCCTTATCAACCTTTTAATAATTTCAACTTAAGGCAAAAACCACCACATAGCCAGTTTTCAACAACACCAGATAACACTCTTTTAAAAAAATGCAATCACCTTCATAGTAGAGCCAATACAAGTTTTTGGATTTGCATTTAACTAGGTAAGCCTCAAATCTATTCTTGTAAAACCATTCGTGTAAGTAGAATAAGAATTGATGGAAAATGGTGCAGAGCACATCACCATCTGATCTATGCTTGCAAAAATGGAGCCTGCAATCACCTATCCACTGGCATTTTCTTTGACAAATCAAATGTTTGAAACAAGGAAACTATACACATATTTGTTAGGTAACTAATCATTAATACATTGGGTTTAATAGATTCCACGGCACAGGAAAGATACTAAGTATAACCAATTATTATGAAAAGGTATAGTTCTCAGAAATTTCTTACATGACTGAAGAGTCCAACTTTAGAAATTTTAGGTGCTACAAAGACCTGATATTGGAAAAGCTAACTCTACATGTAATTCTGTATTGTTTAACAGGATAAAACACCAATTAAGTAAACAGTTAGTTAATCAGCTGTGATTATTGAGAACAATAATTTTCTTAGTTTTTAGGATAATTTCTAAAGTTGGACTCTTCAGAAATTTCTTATATACCGAGAGATTATCTTGGATTTACCATGTACTGCATTGATAGACAGCTTCAATCTTGTGATAGACGGCTTCATTACCTTCTCTGTGAATCACCTGCTAACTTGTGATAAACGGCTTCAATCTTGCTGCACCACTGCATCAGTCTCAAAAAAAATATTTCCGAGAAAAAACAATGGGCTCCAAACTCCACTGTATGCCCAAGATATCATGATTTTTTGATCTCCTTCTCAAATAAACATCAAATTTAAAGTCAACAATTTCTATTGACATCTCACAATTTCAGTTTACCACACACATACATCAGCAACAACAGGCAAATCTTTGGAAGCAGTTTTCAATATTTCAAGGCACTCGTAGAAGGATTCATCATAGTCCACTTCCGTCAGCTGCTGGTCCATTCCTATAAAAAAGGGAAAACAACAGCGTGAGCTTTAAGTCCAACTGCTGTTTCATACCTATGAAGGTTTAAGTTTGTATTTCTTGTGATGGAAAGGCAAGTTTGTACTACTGAGGAAAAATATAGATACAAAATAATTAGCTAAAGTTAAGCAAGATATACCATGAAAAGAAGCATAATCCTTAGTGTAAAGATCTTCCACCAGATCTAACTCGAGATGGTCTTTAATTTCAGTCGGGTGCTGTTCACAAATAAATCAAAAAACAGAACCAGTAAACTTTTCATCTCAACAACACCCATTTGATACTAGTGTTTAACAAATATTATCAGGGTCCACCAACTGAGCAGTGTTTACAAAGTGTAATGCCGACAACCACCAAGGTTCACCCAGGTGACATTGGTGGAACACAGTCCTCGAATCTAACCCTGAGAATGTATGTACTGTGTGGTGCATCCCATCAGGTGTGTTTCATAAAGAACAAATAAAAACAGTACGAATAAACTTATCGGGCTTCTACACCCATATGACAATAGTGTGTAACAAATCTTATCAGACTTCACCAACTGAGCAGGGTTTGACATACTGTAATGCCAACAACCACCAAGGTTCACCCAGGTGGCGTTGGTGGAATAGACAGGCCTAGAATCTAACCCCCCAAGAATGTATGTAGTAAGTACTATGTGGTGCACCCCATCAGGTGTGTTTCATAAAGAACAAATAAAAACAATTAAAAAGAAACTTATCAGGGTCCTACCTTAGCATGAGCACCAGGTAGCCAACACGGAATCTCGGATCTGTAGCTTAGGGCCTGCGCAACTAGCCTATTCATCTCTGAAATTGCAAAAAAAGCATAGATCAGTATTCAGAGAAAACAAAATAATCAATAAAAATGACAACCCGAGTCAGCTTGCAAAAGCCCTGATAAACTATCCTAGCATTCTGAAACACACATTTTACTAGTGTTACATTTATGGGTTAATTTGTCCCTAAGCCCATGGTCCTGATATTAGTCTTAGGATTTAATGTTATGTTTGAATAGTTCACAATTTGATGATCTTATGCCCCCATGTAATTATGGTTTTTCTCCCTCTTTGCATATAATTTGAGGGAAAACCTACGTAGTGCATCCTTTTGTATTTCTACCAGTCTAATGAACAGAGGGTTGCTCCTTTGAGGCCGCTTGTGTTGAACAGCAGGGTTTGCAGGTGTAAATCCCTCTTGGCTGTGCAAGTGCCTCGGTATGCTTCAATCTTTTAGCATCGTATTTATATTTGCTAACATCTTTTTCCTGATTTAATTTAAGAACACCGCAAGACCATTCAAGCCCCCAAAGTTTTCCTTAAAGAAATAAAATATCAAGAAACGCCCAACTACTAAAACCCACGTCTATAATTTTCAATCAACAGCTCCCCAGTGCCAAAGCATAACCCACGCCATGATAAAGGCCCCTCATAATCTCACCAAAGCTTTGCCAAGAAAATAAACATCTCGTAAAAACATTCAATAACCCAAGGTCAGAATGAAAAAGTCGGTCACATCAAAGCACTCAAAAGCATGTTTGTCATGAAAATAGAAAGAATGTAGTTCATACCTTCCTCTGCCATCTTCTCCTGGAGAGCATCCATGTCTTTGCCAGTAAAATGGACCTTCTCAATCCCTTCACGAGACCAAACCTCGGCCTTTTGCTTCATCTCCTCTGTAACCTCATACGTAGGGTTTGGACCAACTTTCAGATTCTTGGACTGGGCTTTCTTCTGCTTAACTGCCTTGGTCTTCTGCAGGGTTGATGATTCCACTTTTGTAATATTGCCCAAAGGAGTCCGAGTCACGGTCCGGCCTTTTACACCAGATTTCCCCAAAAGCTCTGGATCTGCCATAACACTAAATCCATCCTTGTCATTGCCATTGCTCTCTGTTCCTGCCCGTACGCCTTCCTTGCGTGGTGCAGCAATTGTAGTAGCAGTCCCCAAATTTGGCAGAGGCTTGATGTTATTGATGATGTTGGATAGGGCTTTGCGGTCTGATAAATCTGGCTGCTGCGCCTTCAGCCCGCTAGATTTAGCCACTCTGTTCTTGCCTGCAAAAAAGCCTAAAACAATTGCATTCTCTTATAAACAAGGATTGAAGCAGAACACGGTAATTTCTTGATCAAGTAACTTAAAAGTTGAAATTTCAAAGATTTGATTGCATTATCTTCCAAGATCAATGCATAATGAAAAAAGCACGAATGGGTATTGGGTTTTGGTTGATTTTTTCGCTTACCCCTATTGATCTCGGCGTTTTCGTCATGTATGATTGCAAGCGGCTGCCTCCTCACTGCCATTTCTAATGATGATGCAATCGAATTTGATGAGTAGTTTGAAGATCGATAAATGTTGTCGCAGAACTTGGCTTACAAATGCTGTAGCAGATTGAAGATCGTTAAATTGAAGATTGAGTAAAGAATTTTTCTGCAGATTTTTTGATTGCAGATTTGTTTGAAGAGGAAAAGAGCGGTTAGACAGAGGGCTTTACGAGGAGGGGAATGTTCCCGTTAAAAAATTAAATGTTTAAAAATAAGAAGAGGGAAATGTTAGGGTTTGGAAAGGAGTCAAACGGCTATAAATTACGTATATAATTGAGCGGTTAAGGGGTTGGGTTTCGGCCGGGATGTTTCTTCGATAAGTAGTTTGAGTCATGATATGTCTCGCTATTTTACTTTGCAATTTTTTGTAATGATATTTTTTTGTTAATATAATATGAAGCATTCTAATAGTTAAGAGTTTGGGTGGAGTTTCAAGAAAAAATGGGTTTACATCAACAGTTTTATTAAAAAAACTCAAAAGTATCGAAATGTAATAGGTTCAAAACTACCACAGTTCATATAGATAAAAGGAAATGGGAGAAAAACGTTTATTTAAGGACTTGTTTAAGTTTTTAAGATAGTTTAGATTATATGAAATTATTTTATACTCTTAATATGTAGGGATGCAGTCACTGGGATAGACGCGAGGACACCTCTCGGTCAACAAAATGTGTGTGTGTGTGTGTGTGTGTGTGTGTGTGTGTGTAAAAGACATTCAAAATTTAGATTATATGAGACTATTTTAAACTCTCAATATGTAGAAGATATTTAATTATGCTTCAAATTTGAGGCATAAATGTCTTATCTCCTCTAAGATTTAAATTTATGGCCTCCTTTTTAAGAGTATAAGTTCTTTACCATTAGGTCAACTCATGTATACATCTTCACAACCAAACTTAGTAGACATAACTTTAGTGCGACTCCACCTTAAAATTATTATGAAAAATGTTAATAAAGAAGTTATAAAGGTACTTCTTAATTGAATTCTACATAAAGGCTTGTGTCACCGTTAAAAAGTAAGTGTGATGCTTATGTTGCAAATAAACTTATCGGTGTACTTTCTATGTGTCTTTACTATATTAACAATTAGTATAAATATCTTAAATATATATTTGAAAAATGTCAAGATGTATCAATCTTGATTTGCCTATCTTGGATTTGTCACAGTTTTTCCATTAAAATTTTTCATGTTAAGTTACGATTTTGCGATCTTCTCTATAAATTTCCTTAGTCTAGTTACACCACTGTATTGAGCTCATCAAAATATTTACAAAAAAAATTGGCTCCAAACTCTATCATATCCCATGTAGATATATAAATTTGGCACAAAACCTTTATTCTCAGTATCTTGTTCATAATTTACCTTATTGAATAAACTTGTACATTTTAGCCTATTTTTAGGATAATATTGACCCCGCATAGGTCTATATTTGGTCCATTGAGCCTATAAATCACCTAAACACTTATCAAAAAGGTACCCATTAAACATTTAGACTATTACTCACTTATTATCCATCCCTACCTCAAAAATAAAATTTGAATCCTATTTGGGATGAACCCATGTATTGTACAAGTCCATATGGGACAAACCTAAAAAACGAGTCCATTTCATTGGGTGGACCTGTTTGCACTTTGCCATTGATCATGTGCCTTAAATTTTCCTTTCTACATTTCATAAGTTTGCTAATGTGCATAAGTTATTTTAGGTTAGCCTATATATACAAGGTCTTGTCAAAACATTTAGAGGATGAGAATAAGAGAATAGGGGGAACTACACATACCATACATCAAATCTAAAGGTCAAGCCTAGAGGCAAATGTCAAATCCTTCATACTCAAGCAACCTTTTCATCCTATCATGGACTCTTATCATTTCCCTTGTGCCAAAGGAAGGTTTTAGACTACATGGTAGTTGCATTATCACTTTTAGGGAAGAGGAGGTTCAAACCTCTCACTTGAGATTTTGATTCCATGCGGGCAATATATGTAGTTTGTAATGTTACCTTGGTAGTTTCCCGAATGCATTACTTTTGTTTATTTTTCGAGTGTAAAACTAGGTCAAGGAGGAAAATCTTCTATTTTGCACATTCTACCTAATAGATTGGTAAAACAAACACTGACATAATAGGAAGACAACAATGCATAGGTGATAAAAAGATTAGTCTGTAAAACCCTATTAGGACAGACATGACCATAGAGATACAGACATAGCCCTGACAGGACTGTCATGGCCATGTCTATATAGGACACACCCACATAATGCAAAGATATGTTCAAAAGCATAAAATAAATTCCATATTTCAAGAGTAGGTTGCATATAGTTAGTATAGTCAATCTAAAGTCTCAAATTTCAAGATTAACAAATAGGTGTGATCATTCCTTATTCTTTCATCATTTACATTGTTTAATCTAGTTTCATTATGGCACTTGGACTTGTTTCTCTTCATAACCTGTTAGATAGATTTAACTTATGTACTTTCATTCATGTATGCTTAGGTCTATTTAATGAAAATTAGTTTGTTCCTTATTTTATATAAAGCTAAAACTAGGGTAAATATAAATGGTGAACATCTAATCTTTTGCACATTCAACCTAGGGTTTTTACAAAAACCTCTCTTCCTTAGGGTTTATCTATTTTTCACATTTTGATCCTAGGGATTATTCAATCATTTTAACCTTATACCTTTGTGGGTTCATTTCTTGATCATCATTATGGCCTGAATTAATGAAATAAATGTTTTATCTTTGTTGGATTCTATACTTTTATCATCCCCACTCATGAGGATTAGTGTGCTTATAGTTACCATCAATGGTACCATTCAACCACTGAATGACCCCTTGAGAATATCAAGGTGCCTTCCCAAGATATTGTAGGTTTAATGCATGAAATGGGTGCTTTACAATGGAAAGTACATGAGAAATATTTATAAATTATTACATATCACTCTTCACTTGATTTCGATGTCACATACATGACAATCCTATATTAAGCAAGATCTTTAATTTTCCATTATCTTGTGATTTCATGATATTTGTTGTAAACACTAAAATATGTTAAATGACACTTGAAAATGTCAATCTTGACCTACCTTCACCTTATATGACTTGTGTGTACACATATGGCTCTTATACACCCTTCTCTTCTATCTGCATGTTTTTTATGGGTCTGTCCTTCCCAATTTACTATTAGTCACCTACAAGAATTCCCTAATATGTGTATAACTTATTCATTATCATACTCAGACTATTTATAGATCATTGGATTAATCTTTGTGTCTCTCAAACAAATCCAAAAGACTTGGATGATTAAGGAATTATGTAGGCATCCAACTATGATAGACTCATTTGTATGCTAAACAATGATCATTTTTCAAATTCAAATCATCTTTAAGAGTCAACCCACACATTTCACATGTATATGGCATGATAAAGTACCCAAAGAGTCCCATATCAATACATAGTAGTGTTGATGGGTCATATTTAAATTAAATTTTTTACATAAAATATATAAGGTGAAATGAGTAATTTCTCATTTTCATCTTTCATTGATCAAATGGAATTCTTGAAGATTGTCACATGTGTATCTTCGAGCTCACATGTCTAGATCTCTTTGTAGTGTTGGATTCTTCTTTATTATAGCATTTTTTTCAAAGTGTGTCCTCTGTTATGACCATATTATCAAGGGACTCTAAAATTAGCTGAGTAAAAGTTCCAAGCTGTGACTTGAACCTTGTGATCGACTTTTATTTTGTACAAACCTTCTCATTTCCAATGAAGATCTCTAGCCATCATATCATCTTCATCTAAAAACATGAGTACATTTCAACAAGCATGATGATGTCAATAAAATGTTTTCCTTCACACTGTTTTATCAGTCACTTTTGGGGTTGGGATAATTTTTCATTAATTTAAAGCTATAGGGGAACCTTTTGAAAATTTAGAGGCATGTGGTAGCAATAAATAGTAAATGCATGACACCACTCTCCAACTATCCAATTATCCCAATGATATTTGATCATTTGATCCTTCTTATTAAATAAGTTGGACTTATCATTTAGAGGCAAGATTTTGTGTCCCACTAGCCTTGTCACAACAATCATCATTCATTAGATTTGTTCACATCTAACAATTGAAATTCTTGTACTCCTCACTGAGTTCCATCAAACCACTTGATCAAAAGAGGATTTAATGGTTTGAGCATGTTAATTGATGAAGGATGATGTGGAAATAATATATAGCCTCTAATTATTGGATCAAACATATCATCATCACTCTCCAACCATTCATCTACCTAGGGCCATAAGATAAAACACTGAGCTGATAAAATTGATAACTCAACCATGGACTAACACAAGTGGATTCACCTATATGATCTTTTCCCTTTAATAGTTATGGTCTCATTTTTATATTGGTAGTTGAAAGTCATTACAAGGAGTCTATTCAAACACAATCTATGAGAAAACGACTTGCGCGTTGAATTAAAATATACACAGTGGTATGGGAGTATCTACTAAACCTAATCAAGTACGTTGGAGGATCTAATTTCAAAAAGGTAAGCCATGTTGAGTATTAATGAAAAATGACATTGTGTAGAATTATGAATAGGAGAACCATCGTGTCTATAAAAGGGTATATGAATGAGAATAGAGAAGACTTGCGAGAAAAATAAATTCTCAGCTACTATATGTTTAACCCTAAAAATCAATATGTGGAGGATATAGGGTTAAGAACATAAAAATGAATAAACACAAGGGTGATAGACAGATCTATAACATGCAATTAATTGAAAACTCAAATAGAACAAATACTGAATTTATTATACTAAAATATGCTAAAAATAAAAAGTACAATTATGCTAGATATTGTAATAATAATGAAAATAAAGTACTTAGCTGGTTCTAATGCTAATACAAATCTAGATCTAGAATAAGAAGGAAGCAGAATGGAAGATATTCTAGAACAATCACCAAATTTTGGATTTTGTGCCTTTATAGCCTTAGACGCTTACGTTAGCTTGGGATGGTTGCATTAATGCTAGTGTTTATGTTGTACTCAGGTGTCATATATGAAATACTTTCTAGAATAGGATGTGACCACCTGGATCTTTATGGTTTTTTTTTGCCTTTGCTCTGGTGCATTCATCTAGGTCGTGGATTATCGCTCCTTATCAAATAGTAAAACACTAGTTATTCTTCCTCATAATGATTATGGAAAAAGTGGTTTAGTGTGCACACGATGTGGAATTTCCCCAAAGACCCCCATATCAATGACCATTGCTTACATAGCCAATACTCTGAAGAGGGCCTTAGACTTATGTAGTTCTCCCCTACATGTTGGCTTGTGTGCGAATCGTGCAATATGTAGAATGTAAGTACATTAGTGTCCTAGCTTATAACTTGGAAAATTGGGCTCTTGGGTTGCTCCTTCAATAATTTAGACCTATGTATATGTTGTTCCTATGACTGATATGAGAATAGGATAAAATAGGATTGATTTATTCTATTGAATGCTTGATTTATTGGTGGTGATTAACGATCTAACTTACAAGATTTATGGTTAGAGAGTGCCCCCTGACAAGACATGCAATTGGATCAGGTTGACACATGGATGTGTTGAAGTGAGGATAAATGTAGGCATGTGAACCTACAAGTGAATACTAGGATAATGCATAGAGTTGTGAGGTGAGTGTGAAAGTTTTTGAACTAGTGCATGACTTATGCACAAAAGTGTAAGCAAGTTTCAAGCAAAGGAGTTCATAAGAGTGTGAAAAAGGTGCAAGCTATATGCAGAGACAAAAGCAAGGGGCTTATTATGTTGTACAAGAGTTGTACATGAATTAGTTTTATCTTCCTAACATTGGCACATGTTACTTGGATTATATGTGCATATCTTCATAATAGGAATGTGGTGGTGGTACTAGTGGCAAGTATAGATAGTGTAGTGGGTTTCAGAAATGTGAGCAAAGCACAAATGAAATTGGATAAGTGTTGATCATATGAGATTAATATATAGGTTCAAGCAAAGGTAGCATCTCAAGGGTGAGTCATATTATAATAATATGGCTTTTTTTTCTTTTTAAGAAACCATTTCTTTCCAGAGCACCCTAATGCAACACATATTTTCCACTTGTGTAACGAATATTTAATAGTTTTTATATTTAGTCGACACCCTCCTTATTCCCCTAGTTTACTCTCGTGTCCTCTCAAAGATGGTTTAGATAGGTTTAATGTTGTTATTGATCATTCCATGGAGGATCTCTCATGTTTAGACAAGCAGATTTTACCATCAACCTTAGACATCAACATTTCCATGATTAACACGTCCACTATATCATTAGGTGATGTGTTTATAATCTTCTCCAATGAAGTTCCAGAGGTATAAGTTGAATATGACTATCTCCATTCTATGTAACTCATAAAATACAATCACTCCATGATCTACAAGATTTTGTGGAATCATATTTCAGTGGAGAAATTATTAGCACAAGAATTAAATCTTCTTGGCCAAATTTGAATGAACCAAAGGTGGAGCTCTTAGGTAATTGTGTTTTATTGGTGGAATTCATGTGTGAGGAAGATAGGGAGCTTATTTGGAGTAACATACCATGATTTTTTGGAAAACATGGTGCTTTTGTTTGTCAATGGTCCCCATTCTTTAATCTAACTATTGTGGTGGTTTCATTTTCCCGTTTGGATCCATTTGTATAATCTTCCTTTGGTGGCCTTAGACAATAAATTATAGTAGACTGTTGACTCCCTTTTTTCATGAAGAAGGAATCACCAGTATCTCACCACTGGGGAGAGCCTTGATAATTAGTTATTCTTCATTTTAGGCCCTTTATGGATATAGGGTATAACTTCAGTGTTCAGGGTTTGTGGTTATCTAAAGTGGTTTTTCTAAGTCTAGATATATTTGTATTTTAGAATTGTAGTTCCTTTGGGTTTTTTTTCTTTCTTTGAGCTTTGCTCATTGATCTAGGTCAACATCTATTGCAATCATTTTGAATATTCATTTTTGGACTTCTTTTATTAGGAAAAGGCCCCCTTCAACACTTATTTATTTAACCCAAAAAAAATTCAAATAATAATAATATTATTAGATATTACATTATACTATATTGTCTATTAATATATTATTATCGTTATTTAATATTAGTAATACTATTAATATGTAATATATTAGTATTATTTATATATATTAATATATAACATATTAATCATATAATAAAATATTAATAAATCTATTGAGATAATATAAACTATTATTTTTATATATAATAATATTATAATATAATTATTAGGAGAAGGCTTACATGAAACACGCTATAGATTTGGCCAAGAGGTTAATTGAATTACACAAGGTCAAGTTGGCCATGGCAAAATGCTTGCAAGAACATACTCAAGCTAAGTTGGCCCACACTCAAAATCTAAAAGAACAAGATTGAGCTCACAATTGACGAAACTAAGTTGGAGATAACTTTCTAGACATGTCACCAATAGTTCATGTATCATATCCCTCCTAATAATAACAATCCAAATCCACTTAAACTGTAGATGCACAAATGATCTTAAGTAGGAATGTGAGGAAAATCATATAACCCAACATACAATTCATCACACAAAAATATTTATCTCTAAGGTCTCAGACATGGTGCCGATTTATTTATAGACTGCATAGGAAGAACATTATCAAATTTGTTAAGCTAACTACATCCTTGGAAATTTTATTGAAGGCATATACAAAGAAGATAACCAATATTATACTTTATCTTACAACTTTTTATATAGTTACATACTTCCCAAAACATTTGAGCATGTTTGTTTTCTTTATATATAAGATACGCCCCTATACATATGAGATACTTATATTATTTTGGGTTAACTTATTGCAATGGTTGGTTTAACTTATCTCAAAATACTTATATTATTAGTACCTACATAATAAGTATTTATTGTAATTAGTTTAACCTAATAATTTGCATAGGGCAATGTGCAGCCAATGAAAGGTGAGGATTTTTTTTGATTTGAACATTAGGTTTGAAATATTCACATTTTAATAAATACAAAATAAAATTGTTTATTATATTTCTATTGGTTAATATAGGATGGCATGACTAATTTCCTAGGGAAATTATTATATTTTAGATTAGTAAAAGAGAAAATACTTGAACCATCCAATAAAATTGAAGCAATTAAAAATTAAATGTGGATTATAATTTATTTTATTAAGCATGTGATATGTTTTTATCCCCAAAAAGTGAGACAAAGTGAGATGAAATAAATTGTGGGTCCCAGTGACATGCGAATGTGGATCAATGTTGTATGTCATTCTCTTCGACTAGGGGATGTGTTGTCCAGGGACATGGGGCATGTTGTTATAGACCTTTGAATTATATCAGTATTTCATTCTAATTTGGGCAAGGGATGTGGTGGTAATGAGTTCATCTACACATTAGTCAATGCAATGCCTCTTCATTTGGTTGGGTTATCTTGAGCTCTGGCATATCTAAAATTTTTGAGAGGCTCACATGCTGACAAATGGTAATGTGTCACCTCTTCATATGGCCTAACTCTTTCGAGGCTTGATATCTCTAAGATCTCCAAGGGACTAGCCACATTGACAACTAGTGACATGGTGTCTCTTTCTTTAGTTGGGTTTTTGTTGGCTCTTGGTCATATTGATAATTGGTGACATGGTGCCTCTTTGTTTGGTCATGTTTTTCGTAGCTCTGACATCTTTGGCAGGTCTGGAAGACTAGTTACACTGATAAATGGTGAAGTGGCATCTTTTTATTTAGATTGGCTCTCTCTGGATCTAACATCTTTGACGTGCAAATGAGGCTCAATAGTCTATATCATTCTCTTATACTAGGTGATGTGTTGTCTATAGACATAGGGCATGTTCTTGTAGGCTTTTGAATTTTATGTGTAGTTTGTTATAATATATCAAGGTCTTGGGCAGTAATCACCTATATAATAGTTAATGTGGTACATTTTCATTGGGTTAGGTTCTCCTAAGCCATGACATATCTTCCTAGTGTGTTGAACTCACCAAGTTGGCAAGTAGAAATGTGTTGTATTTTCATTTAATGTTGGTTTGCTAGGGCCTGACATATTTGATAGGTTTGGATGATTGAACACATTGATAATTATGGATGTGGCACTTATTCATTCAACCAATTTTTTCTTGGTTAGGACATCTATATCTGGTGCGGGGATTGGTCACATTGACAACTAGCAACGTGGCATGTATTTATTTGGTTAGGTTTTCATCGACTCTGACATCTCTTACAGGTCAAGGGAATTAGTCATATTGATAACTAATGATGTGGCACATTTTTATTCGATTAGGCTTTCCCTGACTATGTTATCTCTTTCAAGTTTGGGGGATTGGTCACATTGACAATTGGGGATGTAGCGTCTCTTTATTTGATTAGGCTCTCCATAAATATGACACTTATGATAGGTCTAGGGGACTCATCATACTGATGGTTTCCAACTTGGCACCTCTTCATTTGGCTATGCTCTCCTAATCCCTAAGATCTCTAGGAAGTTAATAGGATGGTGACATTGATAACTACCAACCTAGTGCCTCTTCATTCAGCTGGGCTTTCTCAGGCCCTAACATCTCTAACAAGTCTAGGTGAATGGTTACACTGACAAATAACAACTTGGCACTTATTCATTATATCGAGCTTTTCTGAGATCTTATCTCTATGATAGGTCCCAGGGATTGGTTGGATTGATGGATGGCAACATGGCACCTCTTAATTTGATTGTATTCTCCTTGGCCCTAAAATCTCTGATAGGTCTAGGGGAATGGCCATATTGATAATTGGAAATGTGTCACATGTTCATTCAATCAAGTTCTCCCCATCCCTTGAATCTCTGACAAGTATCTAATATAATCGATTGAACCTAATATAATTGCTAGTACTTGCATGGTGTCATGGTAGTGTTGAGCCAAATGGGTTTAACCAGTTATAGGTAATGAAAGTTGAGCAATTTTTTGATTTTAACATTGAGTTTGAAACATTTTCGATGTGAACATTAATCAAAACAATTACTCGCACATGTAGTTACTTGTAAGATATTAATAAAAAATGTTTGTATTGATTGAGATAATTAAGACTAATTTTGCATTTTGATATGAACATTAACCTCAAAAAATATAGAATTTTCATATTGAAAATATTGATTTTTAGTACTTGCATAGGGGGAAAAACATAGGGAAATTGGAGAAATAATTTACAATAATAATTTGTGACACGTAACAATATTTATAGAAATAATTACTTGTACATGCAGTCAATGTTAAAGTTTTAATCAAAGACATTTATATTAATTGGGAAGATTAAGACTATTTATTAATTTGAAGAGTCATCGTAGAGGTGTTAATACAAACATGGGGGGGTTGATATTTAATAAGGTATGTTCTTCTATTTACTATTTTTATTTTGTCTATGGTTTTATATGACATAAAAAAGGGGGAATCATTGTCAATGTGCAATAATCTGGGCTAATATGGGCTATATTTTTGGTTAATTTGCAAGGTTTATGCAATTTTCTATGTGGTTAGGATTTGGGTTGAAAAGATATGTGATGCAGATGTTTTGGGTATGGAATTTGTTTGTTAACATTTTCTTTTGAAGAAATCGATGGAAAAAAAAGAAAGAATGCATGTGAATATTGGTTAATTCTAGATTATGGGATTAGGATTGTTAGGTTTCAAATTATACAAGAATATTTGTGACATTGTGTTGGTTTTTTTAGTATCTTACATTTGTATTTGTGTTTTGAAGCCTTTGATTTTGAGTGATCTGGTTTTTTTTAGTTGTGTTTTTTTCTTGATAAATCTCTCTATGTTTTCTCAGAAGCAAAAGATGGCATGTTTTGCTATGGCATTTTAGGTGCTTGTCTATGGCAGGTTTTGTGGCTTTTTTGCTTACCAATCTTATCAGTAGTTTCTTTGTGTGTAGTTTAAGGTGTTATTGTAATTTTAGAGGTAGTGAAGGTGTTGTATTTGTTAGGGATCCTCAGTGGGTTATTGGGTTGATTGAACAAATTTTAAGTAGTTTCGGGTCAGGTTTTCTATTATTCTAGTGAGCAATGTTTGGAATTGGTTACAATTTCTATTTTTTGTGATCTTGAAGAATGTTGTTTTCTTACATTGGAGACTATTTTCCTATGCTTTGTTTCTCTGACTATAATTATTCCCTTGCTATTTTGTTTGGAGTATTAGCTAGTTTTGGTCTCTTTCTTGGACATTGTACTAGTTTGTTTTGAATCTGAAAGACTAGTAGAGGTGTCTTTAACTCTTTCTAGTTTCTATTATGGGTTTGGTACTGAGATAGAGATTGAAGCTGGTTATAATGTCTTTGTTGATGAAACATATCATGTAATATGTTTAATAATATAATAAGTTATTTATTGTTACAACTATCTAGTTATATATATATATATATATATATATATATATATATCTAATGCATTCATTGATTAGTATGTCAAGCTAGTGTGCTTGTCCTTAGATTTTGCTTTGTGTGTGATTGAAATCAGAAAAAAATAGTGCTAATTATATTAATTAAAAAAAAGGAAGAAAAAATGACAACACTTTGTGTGGTTTATGTTCTTTGTGCAGTACTTTATGAATAACTAATTGGGTTTTTGACTAGAAAAAATGGAGAAAGAGGGAAAGAAAGAGAAAAGTTAATTTTATTTTTGGTTTTTTCCCTTAGTGGCAACCTGTTCATCTGCATATTAGTTAATGCAGGGTCTTTTCATTTAGTCAGGTTCTCCTAAGCTCTGACATATCTAGCAAGTCCATGGAATTATTGTAATGTCCCCTTTTTCTAAGTGATCATCCAACAGGGCTAGTTAGCTTATTTTATTCCCATAGGCTATGATCAAGCATTACAAGGAAATATAATAAAATAAATTATTTATAAAGTTATCTAAATAAATTAAATCATCAACAAAGCTTTATTTTTAATTAATTTAATTAAAGTGACTCAAATAAAAAATAAATATTATAAATCCACTTTATTAAATAAAGTGTTCTTCTAGAAGCCTTGAGAAGGTTAAATTAGATTCTTCTAGAAGACTCAACTAGACCTTTAAAAAAAGATGAGAGCAAGTCATTTGTGTTGGGGATCAACCAACAATATGATTACACTTATGAAAGTAATAAACCACGAAATTAAATCAGATAGATAAGTAACTAGAATGATAAATAACAAGAACAAGAGATACAAGAAACCACCCTAAAAACTTGTATTAAAACTCTTTACAGAAGATATACAATTGAAGAAACTTCTTTTTTCCACACCTCTCTCAGATGTACAGATCTCTCTCTAGATCTCTTTCCCTCAAGAGCTCTCTCTCTCAAGTACAATCAACTCCAACAACTTGGATTGATTCACCTATACAATTTTGTACTATTCTTCAACATTCACTCATACAATGAAATACAATAAGCTAAGAAGATCTAATTCTACATATAGAATTAGGAGACTTGAGCATGCACTTACAACCAACAGTTAAGCCTCTTGAACAAGGACTCTAAAAATAGTCTTATTAATAATAGAGACGTGGACTTAAGACTAAGACTTAAACTCATCATGCAAACACTCGGTTCTGTCCATGGAAATAGCTCTCTAGACGCACAGGTAACCGATGCTGGTTCCTGCCTGCTTGCCTGTGACCGACGTCGATCGATCTCCTACCGATGCCGACGTCTCTTCAACTGCACCTGACCAACGTCGATCACTCCTGACTGATGTCGGTGACTGTCTAAACCTACAACTTTGGTAATGCGCTCCTTGGTGAAGCTTTTAGGCTCCACACCTTAACAATCTCCCACTTGGAGATAAACAGCTGCACCAGTACCTGTACAACAACATCTTCTAGCTCCTCCATCTTCAACTCAATCATGAAGACCAACAGAAGTTGAATGAAGATTTAACTTCTCCTTTGTAACCAGCTTGGTTAACATATCAGTAGGATTCTTATCTGTATGGATCTTCTCCAGCTTCAACTCACCATCTTCCAATACCTGTCTTATGAAGTGGTACCTAAGCTGTATGTGCTTTGTTCTTGAATGAAAGGCTGAATTCTTAGCCAAATGAATTGTACTCTGACTGTCACTATACAATCTGCAACTCTCTTGCTCCTTTTCAAGCTCTTCCATGAACCGTGTCATCCATATCATCTCTTTGCTAGCCTCTGTGGCTACAATATACTCTGCTTCTGTAGTTGACAAGGCAACAACCTTCTGCAACTTTGATATCCAACTAACCGCCATTCCACCAACAGTGAAAACATATCCTGTGGTGCTCCTCCTGCCATCCAAATCACCTACCATATCTGAATCTACATAACCATGTAGAGAAGTATTTGAACCTCCATAGCACAAGTGCCTACTGCTGGTTCCTCTCAGATATCTAAGGATCCACTGAACTGTTTTCCAATGTTCCTTTCCTGAATTGGCCATATACTTACTTACAACTCCCACTGCTTGGGCAATATCTGATCTGGTACACACCATTACATACATTAAGCTCCCTACTGTGGAAGAATATGGAACTTTACTCATATTCTACCTCATCATGTGAATTAGGACATTGTTCTTTACTCAACTTAAAATGTCCAGCCAAAGGTGTGCTTACCGATTTTGCATCCTGCATGTTGAACCGTTTCAACACCTTGTTCACATAATCCTCTTGAGACAAAATCAACCTATGATTTTTCCTGTCTCTCTTAATGCTCATGCCAAGGATTTTCTTTGCTGCTCCCAAATCATTTATAGCAAAAGTTTGAGCTAATTTCACCTTAAGCTCAGAGATATCCTGCATGTGTGATCCTGCAACCAGCATATCATCTACATACAACAATATAATAATATATCTACCATTATCCAATCTCTTAAAATACACATAATGGTCAGATTAACACCTACTGTAGCCATGCTCAGTCATAAACCTGTCAAATCTCAAATACCACTGTCTAGGAGCTTGCTTGAGGCCATACAAGCTTTTCTTCAATCTGCACACTAACTTCTCCTTACCTTTGACCTCAAATCCTTTCGGCTGTTCCATGTATATTTTTTCATCCAAATCTCCATGAAAAAATGCTGTCTTAACATCAAGTTGCTCAAGATGCAAATCTTCAATAGAAACTAAAGACAGTACAGTCCGTATAGATGTCATTTTAACAACAGGAGAAAAAATCTCACCAAAATCAATACCTAGTTTTTGTGCAAATCCTTTCACTACCAATCTGGCCTTATATCTCATCTGTCCATTCTCACCTTCTTTCAACTTGTAGGTCCATCTGTTCTTCAGTGTCCTCTTACCTGCCGGCAATTCAACCAAATCCCATGTTTGGTTCTCTCTTAAGGACTCCATCTCCTCAATCATGCCACGCTCCCACTGACTCTTAGACTCCACCTGTAATGCTTCTTGAAAACTCTCTAGTTTTCCACCATCAGTTAGCAATAAATAGAATAATGAAGGAGAATATCTAATTGGAGGCTTACTTACCCTTTCTAACTTCCTGATGGGCGTCTGAGACTCGTTCACAACACGCTGTCCACACAAATTCTCTGACAGTGACTAACCTCGGTCACTTCCAGGCCTGTAACTAGCCGACGTTAGTTTTGCCTGACCGACGTCGGTGCCTGTCCTATCGACGTCTATCTTTGTATGGCCGACATCAATTTTTGTCCTACCGACGTCGATTCCTACCCTGCCAACGTCGGTCTCTGTGTTTTCTTGCAAGTGATTATTTCTTTTTCCTGCGAGCTCATTTTGGACCGTCACCTCATCCAATTCACCATTGCTCTGCCCAGATTGATTCAGCTTCTTCAGTTGATCACTATACATCACTTTTTTATTGAAAACAACATCACGGTTCCTAATTATCTTATTAGTTCCTAGATTCCAAAATTTGAAACCAAAATCATCTGAGCCATAGCCAATAAATGTGCACCTCATAGACTTAGCATCCAGCTTCTTTCTATTTTCCTTATCAATGTGCACAAAGGCTTCACAACCAAAAACTTTGAGAAATGATAGATCTACCTTTTTACCTATCCATGCCTCTTCTGGGATTCCACCATCTAGAGTTGTAGAGGGACCTCTGTTAATTAGGTAAACTATAGTGTCAATAGCTTCTACCCAAAACTCTAAGGGCAAACCAACATGGAATCTCATACATCTTGCACACTCCATAATTGTTCTGTTCATCCTTTTAGCAATTCCATTCTACTGAGGTGTCTTTGGAACCGTCTGTTGCCTACAGATTCCATGCATATAACAATACCAGTTGAACTTATAGCTGCAGAACTCACCACCATTGTCAGATCTCAGGCACTTCAATCTTCTGCCTGTTTCATTCTCAACCATAGCTTTCCAAATCTTAGAAGTCTCAAATACATCAAATTTCTTCTTAATACAACAGATCCATACCTTTCTTGTAGCATCATCTATGAACGAAACATAGTACTGTGATCCTCCAATAGAAGCAACCTGAGCCGGTCCCCACACGTCTATGTGAACAAGCTACAACTTATGCTTCTTCTTTGTTGATCTAGTCTTGAGAAAACTAACTCTCTTCTGTTTTCCAAAAACACAGTGCTCACAGAAATCTAGATCTATACTTTTCAAATTTGAAAGCTTACCTTTAGACTTAAGAATTGACATTCCCTTCTCACTCATGTGGCCAAGCCTTGAGAGTGCCACAATTTTGCATCCACATCTGAAGTAGATAATATAGAAGGAGAATTGTTAGTAACACAATTACATAAATAGAGAGTACCTACTCTCTTAGCTCTGGCCATAACAAGTGCACCCTTGGTCACCTTCCAAGATTCAGCTATGAGAGTTACTGTATAACCCTCATCCCCTAACTTTCCTGCAGAAATCAAATTCCTCTTCAAGCTAGGAACATGCATAACATCTCTCAACACCCATGTGTTGCCATTCTGCATTTTCAGCTGCACTTTACCTTTGCCAATTATTTTACAAGGCTCATCATCCCCTAGATACACTATTCCAAAATCTCCATGGATATAGTCACTAAAATATTCCCTATTAGGGGTAGCATGAAAAGATGCACCAGAATCTAAAACCCAAGATTCTATATTATTATGCAAAGAGAATATTAAAGCATCTTGTGCAATACCTGCAACCTTTGCTTCTTCTTTTCCTTCGTGTTGATTGTCCTCCTTAAGCTTTGACCAGAAATCTCTGCTTATGTGCCCCATCTTTTCATAATTCCAGCATTGTGGCTTCCTGCCATTTCTAGATTTGGATCTACCTCTCACCTTAGACTTAGATCTTGATCTCCCTTTCTTGCTCTTCTCTTTTTGCCTTCCCCTGCTCTCAAAACTTAAAGTGTTCCCAGATGTCTCTTCTGTGCTTTTCTTGCGAATTTTCTCATTCAAAATAACACTAATAACAACCTCTACTTTTAAAATATTTGATGCAGATGCAGTATTGCTAACTACCATTACTAAGCTATGCCAGCTTTCAGGCAAAGAACATAATATTAAAAGAGCTTTAATTTCATCATCAAACATAATATTGACTGAACTTAATTGATTTACAATTCCATGGAAATCATTCAGGTGATTAGATACAGATCCACCTTCCTGCATACACAAATTAAATAGCTGCTTCATAAGATATACCTTATTGGAAGCTGAGGGTTTTTCATACAAATTTGCTAAAGTAGTCATTAACTCTACCATTGTTTTTACCTGTGATAAATTAGATATCACAGTAGATGCTAGACTCAGTCTTATAGACCCCAGAGCCTTTCTATCAAGAACTCCCCATTCTTCATCATCCATGTCTGTGGGCTTCTTTGCAATCCCACCTAACGGTAAGTATAGATCTTTCTGATACAGATAGTCCTCTATCTGCATTCTCCAATGTTGATAATTTTTGCCATTGAACTTCTCCGTTCCTAATTTACTTTCTTCTACCATTGCTTCTCCCACTCAAATAGAAATCCCTGCAGAAACCCCTGTGAGTAACCTATAATCAATACACACTACACAAATCTGAACCACCTGTTAGTGAACCTGAGCTCTGATACCACTTGTTGGATATCAAGCTCTAAACCTACAACCTAGCTCTGATACCACTTGTTGGGGATCAACCAACAATATGATTACACTTATGAAAGCAATAAATCGTGGAATTAAATCAGATAGATAAGTAACTAGAATGATAAATAGCAAGAACAAGAGATACAAGAAACCACCTTGGAAACTTGTATTAAAACTCTTTACAAAAGGAATACAATTGAAGAAACTTCTTTCTTCCACACCTCTCTCAGATGTACAGATCTCTCTCTAGATCTCTTTCCCTCAAGAGCTCTCTCTCTCAAGTACAATCAACTCCAACAACCTGGATTGATTCACCTATACAATTATGTACTGTTCTTCAACATTCACTCATACAATGAAATACAATAAGCTAAGAAGATCTAATTCTACATATAGAATTAGGAGACTTGAGCATGCACTTACAACCAACAGTTAAGCCTCTTGAACAAGGGCTCTAAAAACAGTATTACTAATAATAGAGATGCGGACTTAAGACTAAGACTTAAACTCATTATGCAAACACTCGGTTTTGTCCATGAAAATAGCTCTCTGGACGCACAGGTAACCGATGCCGGTTCCTGCCTGCTTGCCTATGACTGACGTCAGCCGATCTCCTGTCGACGCCAGTGTCTCTTCAACTGCACCTGACCGACGTCTGTTGCTCCTGATCGACGCTGGTGACTGTGTAAACCTGCAACTTTGGTAATGCGCTCCTTGGTGAAGCTTTTAGGCTCCACACCTTAACAATTTGGACATCTTGGTTTTGATATTTTCTATCAGATAATTTTGGAGAGCTTGTGTTTGCAAGTTCAACATGCCCTAGGATGAAAACCCTTGGGTAGATTGATTATTTAGATGAAAACCCATTCAGCCTATTGGGTGGATTCTTTCCAGAATTCACACTTGTGCTTATTTAATTAGTTTATGAAAGGTTGAAGCTTTAAAGAATAAATTACTACAGAGATAGTTTTGAATTTAATGAAGATTTTATGAGTTTTGAAATCATGCTACAGTAATATGTACCATTGCTATAATGTTTTGTATGAATGCTACAATGTTTCATACCACTATAGTGCTATGCTATAGTGTTCCTTGAAGCATTTTTCTGATATAAAATTTTTGAGCTTATTTTTAGCCTATCCTTAATCATGTTGTATCATATTTGGTCAACCATTGTAAGGATATTTCAAGACAAATAAAGAGGTTATATTTGGACTGTTAAATACTTGTTTTCAGATTTTTATTAATAGGTTTTACTCTCAAATTTTATATTGATCTTTTAACATATGAATGTATGTTAATTTGTGTTTTATTTATCTTTCTTTTGGCATCAATATTATGCAATAAACCCTTCACAATTTTGAAACAAATCTGAATATAATAAAATTGTAAAAAAAACATCTTAACCTAAGGAAGTATGCAAAGTGTTTGACAATTTGTGTATGAAGAAGAACACATGATTTTGGTGAAATTATAGAGGGGTTCTTACAGTGGTATCAGAGCCACATTCCTGCCAACCTTAAGGTTAATGAGCACTAGTGACAGATCTAGAAGGTATTATAAAAGAGAGCAAAAAAGAAGGCAATTTTAGTTTGTAGGTCTATATCTGAAAGAGGATACACTTTCAATAATACTTGCATCAAGGTAATAAATTACAACTGTAGTAGAGATTGAAACAATGAATGGTTCAAAGAGTTCTCATGATAGGGTTGATAGAAGGTATGATGCTCAGAGTGTATAAAATATATTGAATGATCTTGCATAAGGACAACAATAAATGATGCAATAATTTATGTAGTCATAATAACAGTTGATCACAACCATTGGGAAAATGTCACAAAACATGAATACTCTCAGGGTAAATCAAAATGATATAGGGGATGGTATCAATACAGGTAGTCACATTCCTAGGAGAGATAGTTTGGGTGGTTTAGATAGACCATTCAGGCCTACATTCACACTTAGGGAAGAAAAAGAAGTGCCACCACTTGAGGAGGATCAAACATTGGTTGATGAGGTGGTAGTGATTTATGATGAATACCATACACTTCCTCATGTGACCAGAAATGATTTATCACTGAACCAATATATGAATTAACAGAAGGATAAAAAAAATCACAATAGGAACAAAGACCAAGAACTCAACATAAGGAGTATTAACATGCATTGAGCAAACTAACTCTTCCAAATTTTGATGGTAGTGGGAAGAGCAAAACAAGTGATTGGATTCATAAGTTGGATATATTTTTGACACTTAAGCCCATGCCACAAGAGGAAGCAATTAATTTTGTAACCTTGATTTTGGAGGGAGTAGTGTATGATTAGTGGCATCATGGTTTGGTGACACAAAACCATGCTTTGATTCAGTCTTATGATGAGTTTAGCAGCAAATTGATTGCTAGATTTGTCTGAAAAGCTGTAGAGATGTATTTTCATGAGTTGGCAATGATTAAAAAAAGTGGGGATGTTGATAACTACATCAATGAATTCCAAAAAGTTGCTATTATGGTTCCTAACATGTCAAAAAAGAGAGTAGCAATGTCATTCATAGAGGGTTTGAATGCCAACTTAAGGGGTTTGGTGAAGGATTTCAAGCCTAGTACACTATAAGATGTTATCCAAATGACACTTGATCTAGAGAATACACCTCCCACATATCAATCCCAAAATAAGAGATTCAAGAGTAATAAACCATTCAAGAGAACCTTTAATCAGCCTAAGCAAAAAACCATTCAAGAGAACCTTTAATCAGCCTAAGCAAATGCCACCTAAGATAGACTTTGAGACGAGGAATGAGTTGCATAGGAAGAAGTTATGCTTCTTTTGCAAGGAGCCTTGGGAAACTGGTCACAAATGCCGTGGGAAAGGAAAAGCACATTACATAGAGGTCACTTCCAACATTGATGAGGAGATAGTTGGCACTAGTTCGGATAGTGAACATGAGGAGCAGTGGGTAGAGCATGATGATATTGTTACAAGAGACATGGCTCATGGTACTATTTCTATATTATCAGATGTTCCTAAGTATCACCCTTTTTGAGTGACAGGAGTACTTAAGGAATAATGGGTTACATGTTTGGTTGATAGCAGGGCCACTCATAATTTTATTGATGAGGGTCTAATGGCAAAGAGAGAATTACAGGTTGAGGATTTTCCTAGTTTCAGTTTCATGATAACCAGTGGCTTCAAGATGAGTTACACTAAGAAGATTTCATAGTTAAGCATCCAGTTGGGGGATTATATAGTTATTTATGAATTTTACATGGTTGGGATTGGTGAGACCCATGCTATTTTTGTATTTTAGTGGTTACATTCACTTGGAAAATATAGTCAAGACTTACAAAAGATGGAGTTGGAGTTTATGTCAGATGGGAAGAAGATAATGTTGAGAGTTTTGGTAGATGGTGTACTAAGGGTAGTGACATCTAAGAGGATGGAGGATTTGTTTAGACATGATGAGGTTTTATAGGCAACCCAATGCTTTGTGTCTTCCAAATCTTCTTCTAGTGTTGATAGACATTATCACATGAACATCCAGTCAGTTTTGGATAAGCACAATATGGTGTTTGGATATATTTCACTTAGTAGACCTCTTGATCATGGATTTGAGAATGTGATTGAGTTAGAGGAGGGATCTAAGCCCATTATTACTACTCCTTATTTTCACCCCAAAATATTTAAAGAGGAGATTGAGAAAATGATAAAGGAGTTATTGGATATAGGACACATTAGGCCTAGCTCTAGTCCTTTTGCATCTTCAGTGGTCTTAGTAAAAAATAAGGATGGCACAATGACAATGTGCATTAATTATCATGATTTGAATAAGAAGACCATAAAAAATAGGTACCCTATACCCAAGATAGATGAGTTATTTGATGAATTACATAGGGTAGTTTACTTTTCAAAAATTGATCTTCATTCAGGGTATCATCAAATCAGAGTTCATGAGGATATACATAAGAAAACATTCAGATGCCACTATAGATATTATGAGTTTTTAGTTATGACCTTTGGTATCACTAATGCTCCTACAACTTTCTAGTCATGTATGAATCACATATTTAATCGACAATTGTGGAAGTTTGTGTTGGTATTCTTTGATGATATTTTGATATATAGTACGACATGGGATGATTATCTCAGGGACATTAACAAGGTTTTGGGCATTATGGAGACATAGTACTTATTTGGAAAGGCTTCTAAATGTGAATTTAGAATGACAAAAAATTTCATATTTGGGACATGTGATTAGTGTTGGAGTGAAGGTGCACCCGGAGAAGATACTTGCCATTTTAGATTGGCTACCATCGAGGAATGATTCACATTTGAGGGGTTTTTTTAGGTTATGTAGTTATTATAGGAGATTTGTCAAGAGGTTTTCTCAGTTAGAATAACCTCTTATGGATCTCACTAAGTAAGGGGAATTCAAATGGTCAGATGAGGCTCTTGCTATATTTGATAAACTTAAGGATGTGATGAGCTATTATCTAGTGTTGGGCTTACCATATTTTTCTCAACCATTTGTACTAGAGTGTGATACATCTAATGAAGGGATAGGTGTCATGATTATGTAGAATAGACATCACATAGCCTATGAGAGTAGGAAGTTGAGAGATGTGGAGTGATTATATTACATATATGCTAAGGATATGCTTGCCATCATGCATGAATTGGCAAAATTTAGGTTGTATTTGGTGGGTGGAAAATTTATGGTGAGGATAGACCACAACAGTTTTAGATACTTTTTGGAGCAAAAGGATTTGAATGAGTGCCAAAAAAAATGGGTAAGCAAGATTCAAGCATATGAATTTGATATTGAATATGTTAATTTTAAGAAGAATGTTGTTGTAAATGCATTATCCAAAAGACCCACACTTTTCTCTATGTTAGATATTTTAGCTGATTGGAAGGCTCACCTTTTGGTTAGGTATTCCAATAATACATTTGCATGCAAGCTCATGGACAATAAGATTCATGATGATAGGTATAAGGTGATTAATTATGTGATATATTATAAGGATAGGATATATTTGGTACCTGAATCTAAGATGAAGGATAAGATTTTAAGGGTTATTCATGACACGGGACATCCAAGATTATTTATGACCTATAGGCAGAATAGGGAGAAGTTCTCATGGAAGGGTCTCAAGGATGATGTCTTGCATTATGTTAGAGTGTGTATGAATTTTTAATAGAATAACTTTGAGCATACTTTTCCTATAGGATTAATGTTAGCCATTTTTCACTCCTAGGTTTTGCCTCTTTCATTTTGGCTAAGTGTAGCATTTAGATTTTTACTATCGGAGGAAGCTTTTGCTTATTCTTCTTGCAAGTGTTATTTCTTTTGGGAAGGTTTTACTTTGGTTTTTTTGTTCAAGACCCAAAGGAATTGTTTTGGACTTTTTATTTGAAATAATCTTTTCGAAGGAATTGGTCCATTTCATCTCTCTGAAAGGTCCTTTGAAAAAGTTGGAAGGGTCATTTTCATTCTACCAAATGGTATTTTTATCATGAAAGTGTCCTAAATAGGTTTTCACAAGGGTACTTTGCAAGATTTTTGAAAGAAATGTCCCTTAGATTTTTTTTGAAAGAATTGTCTCTTACAACTTTTCTAAAGGATTTGTTTAAGACTTTTTGTCTAAAACAATATTTTTGAAGGGTCTTTTTCTCTTGAGAAAGGATGTTTTAAACTTTTTTGAAGGGCATATTTCAAGTTTTTGAAAGGCATTTGCAAGATTTCCAAAGGTTTTGTTTTAGACTTTTTGTCTGAAATAATCTTTTTGAAGGGTTTGTTCTTTCAAAGAATTGGTCTGCTTCATGTTTTTTGAAGGGACACTTTGCAATTTTTTGAAGGGAAATTTCAACCTTTCTGAAAGGTCTTTTTCTTAAAAAAGTGGTCTCTTTAAAAATTCCAAAAGTTACTTTCAATTTATTTGAAAGAATTGATCCTTACAATTTTTTCAAAAGAATTGTTGTGGACATTTTTTCTGAAACAATTCTTAATAAGAGTCATTTGCAAAAGTTTGAAGGAATTGAACACTTCAAGATTTCCAAAAGAATTTTTCCTTATGTAGGTGCCCTTCAAAATTTTCCTTCAAAAATTTTCCAAAGGGACACTTATAGTAGAAAAGTTGAAGGAATTATTATAGACATTTTTTTCGAAACAATCTTTCCAAAGAGACACTCCAAAAGGCCTAAAAGAACATGGATCAATCAAAAGGGGCTTGAAAGGTTATTTATTTTAGATAAAATGCCCATAAGAAATTGTTTAGAAAGAATGCCCGAGGGAAAGGCTTAAACCTCTAAAGAAATTATCCAAGTAGAATGAAGGTTATATGGACATTGACTTCAGGATGAGGGACTAGCCATTGGTATTCAAACAAGTGGTCCCAAGTAGATCAATGGTCTTCATTCAAATGCTCAAGGATCTAAGGGCTCATGTTATCCATCCATTGAATGATTAGAGGGGCTCATCTCACCATTGATCATATCAGGATGAGTCATTTTGACAACCAATCAAAAGAGGAAGATAAGGCTAACAGAGTGAAAATGACTTCTCCCCTATGCCGTTACACACCTCAGGAAGCCAGTGGAGAGTTGTTAGCACAAAAACAAATATATGACAAGTGGAATCCCTTGTAATAATCACATTGATGCCTTTACTCAAAATATCTTGATTCCACTAGGTAACCGTTGGAGAAGCATCTTTGAGAGAGCAGGCCAAGAGTGTTCAAAGGAGGTGACATGGATCAATCAGATGGCCTGAATGAGCATCATTGGCAAAGATGGTTGTAGATAAAGATGGGGACTCTTAATATAATGATTCCTCTTTCTGGCACCAAAGGCCTCCTCTTCTCACTTGCTTTTTGCTATAAATACAACCCTTATGCTAGTGAAAAAAGGGACCACATAGTGTATAGTGAAGCCCTACTGAATTGATTTCATGTTTTTTTACCTTTAAGCATTGGTACAAGTATTTTTATTTGAATTTTTGAGTAATTTTCTGAGTGTGTAAGTGACATATAGTGACAATAAGTAATGTTTTCATCCTTATGTCCTTTGTCATTCAAACCTGAGCAAGAGTTCTAGGTCTAATAGGTCATATGGAGTGTGTCTAAGTGTATTGAATTTTTTCATGTGTTTAACTATTTTAAAAATGTATAGGTTGTCTTTTAGTTCATTTTCCTTGTGTCATTTCATACATCTCACCTCTATACTAAAATACTTGTGTTAGAATCTTTAGGGCTTGAAAATAGTCTATGTATTTTGTTGTATCATGCACTAGGATATGACATTCATGTGGAAGATAATCTTGATGAATCACCAATCCTAGAGTAGGTTTCATTTTCATGCAATTTATAACTCTTTTGTTTTAGATCAAACTGGTTTAGATAGAGGTTGTTTTACATAGACACATTCAGGGAGCTAGCCCCTTTAAATCTAGAGGTTCATTTCCTTTATAGGTATAACCACATACCTGGAAATGTTCCAACATTGACCACATATGGAAGAGGCTTAAACACCCTCTTCTAGGGTGAAATATTTGGATACAATAGTTTTGGCACGCCCGATGGGACAAATTATTGATATGTCAAGGTGAATGTTGATCTTGACAAGCCTAAGGTTATAGAAATATTCTTAAACCAACATTTGGTGACTCCAAAAGGTGAGAATATCTGGTTGTAGAACAAGTTTCCCAAATTATACTTCATGGTCCTCACTAGGTCATCTAAAAATTATGATCAAGCCCCTCTAGCTGAAACTCTTCTTGAAGAACAATGCCCTAAACCATTCCCAGTGCTTAGAGATCCTTGGCAATGAGTTTTTCAAGAAGAAGAAGAAGTTGAGGAAGTTGGAGAAATAAGAGATAAAGAGGAAAGAATAAAAATGGATAAGAAACAACCTTTATTGGTTTTTAACACCCAAAATCTAATTGACCTTCCTGTATATGACCCTATTCCTCCCAATGCTATCAAGAGTCCCTGGTTTTAATGGAGAGGGTCCTATTACCCCATCTGAGCATATTAGGGACATCTAAATTTTTTGTAACTTCCATAATGTCACCCAAGCCAACATATCCATTATATTTCTTGATATGTCTCTAAAAGGTAAGGCACTTAACAGGTATAATACTTTGGAAGGTGGTTGCATTACAAGTTGGGATGGCTTTATGGAATTGTTGGTAACTAGATTTGAGAATAAGAGTGACCATACTTTGTTGATCCATCAAATAGATGTGATAAAGAGAGGTCTTAATGAATCCATGGGAGATTTTAATTAAAGATTTTAAAGGACATGACATAGGTTACCACCTATCATGAGACCTCATCTAAACTTTGTGTTCCCCACTTATCTCAAAGGTATTAGTACTGATGTGGTAGTGATCTTATAGTCAATGGGAGGATTCACTCTGAAAAATGTATATGAGATAGCTATTGAAGCTAAAAATAGCTTAATACAGGTTGGAAAGCTACCTCCAAGAGTTTTCATGCCTTTTCTATCTCATAGTTCAATTGAATCTCCAAGCGTAACACAAGTTCTTAACACCAATGTCAAGCTGAGAACCTTTTCCAAGAAGATGGATAATGTTGTGGATAAAGATGAAGAGATCCAGTCATTATGAGCTCAGCCCAAGCAAGCTCAGTTCTAGACAAGTGCTCCACCTAACCATTAATACTACCCTCAACAAGGTTCTTGAGCTTTACCCCAATATAACTACCAAAGAAGAGGATAAGGTCAACAAGGTTTCAATAGGCAGCCCAATGCCTATAATCCTAATTCCACTCCTTCCACAAAGGCTATTGTTTTAGTACATGCTAACCTAGTCTAAGGGGAGGATCATTTGGACTAATGGGGATAACCTCAAGGTTAGTTTATGCATGATGGTGGAGAATACAACCAAGCTTTGGTGGCACAAGAAGAAACTACTCCTTACATAACATCAGATGAATTGAATCCTAGCCAAAGGGATATTCATGGAAAAGATTTCAACCAGAGTGTAGGTATGATTGAATTTCAAGCTAAGTATGATTATGTGTTAAATCAAAGAACATCAATCACTGCCAATAAAATATCCAAGAAGAGAGATCTAGGAGATGTTTTGGAGTACATGTGACTCCAAGTGATGCCTCTCTAAGGCCACAAAGTGTGAATCCTAGTGCAATACCTAGTACTAGTCATGCCCCTTAGCAAGGTCAGAATGCAAGTAGGGTTGTCAAGTCTAAAATGCATTAGGTTCAGACTCCCTCAATACCTTCAATAATGTAAGAAAAGGTGAATACTTCCCCTCTAAACATTGTTGATTCTTTGAAGAATGCCAAGACAAGCAAATCTCTTTAGGAAGTCTTACATATGCCTGGTCAAAAGGAGCTCTTACACAAAACACAATAGTGTGGCACTTACCAAGTCTCCAAGTCATGTCTTAGATCCCTCCAAATTTTTTGAAAAGCCTCCATCCTTCTACCTCACACTCATTATGGGAGACAAGTTGGTTCACAATTGTATTGTAGATAGTGGAGCTAGTACCACTATCATGCTTAAAGTGGTGGCTGATAAGCTAGGATTGAAGTATGAACCACATAATAATGGTGTGTTGTAGCTTGATGGGACTCCAACAAAGATAGTGGGATTGGTCAGAGGTTTGAAAGTCTTTCTACATGATTTCCCAAGTTTCCCCATTTTACAAGATGTTGTGGTGGTAGACCTTCCAGCTCATTTTGTTATCTACTTGTCAAGAGACTTCACAGCTAAGATAAGAAGGTACCTTTATATTGATTGGTATTTTCTAGCTTTTAAAATAATATATAGAACCAAGGTGATTATAAGGACTTATCCTTTATCAAGGTTTCATATTGAGCCATACATGGAGACAAGTTCAAATCATAATCGTCTAATTAGTAAAGAAGAAGAAGGTGTCATGAATGGTGAAGCATCCTCCCCCTTTGAAGGTATTTCTAATCATTTCATTGATAATTAAAACACTAAAACACATGGAATTGATCCATATACTTTCATAATATAGACTGATTTAGGAGTTTATTATATGCACAAAAAGGATGTTTCAATCCCTTCACTCACTAATGAAGACCATGAACTTGAAGGAATATGGGAGATATTTTTTGATGGCTCAAAAAGCAAAGTAGGTGAAAGAGTTGACATTATATTAGTTTATCCATAAAATAATCAATACTACTCCTCATATAGATTCCACTTTAGTTGCACCTATAATGTGTTAGAGTATGAAGGCCTAGTGCATGTCCTCTAATGGGCAAATAAGAGAGGGATCAAGCATTTAAAAGTTTATGGGGATAGTGAATTGGTCATCCACCAAGTGAGAAATCAAGATGCATCTAAGAATCCCTTGTTTAAATCCTACAAGCATAGGGTATGGGACCTACTCGAAGACTTTTATGCCTTCAACATATAGCCCATACCAAGGGATTCAAATAAACATGCTGATAGATTGGCTGCCATAGGAGCATAATTTGACCTAGTTGTTGATGTAGGAAAGGAGAAAGATCAGTTTCATATCAAAGTCATTGTGAGGCCTTATATTATAGATAATGAAGTGTCATGGTAGGTGTTTGAAAGTGATGAACACATTGCACGCTTATGACAAAATGAAGCAAGATTCTCTTCAAAGAACCAAAAGAGATTGCATGATCAATATGAAGAACAAGTTATTCAACTAAAGATAAACAAGATACCTAAGACACTGATTAATTTGGAGAGTGTTTTCAATGAAGATGATTAAAATAATAAAGAAAGAGTGAGCATCTTCATAAAATAAAATAACAATGAGAGAGTCATGATTTAGAAGGACAAGCTCCTAAAAATTGGTAAGGTATGTTCTTTGTCCAAGAGGCAAGCCTTTATTGAATTATGCAAAGAGTTTCATGACATATTTTCTTGAGAATACAAATATTTGAAATGGTTTGGTCCAAGTTTAGCTCATCACACCATTGAGTTAGAACCTAGATCTAAACTAGTCAGGTAGAAACAAAGGCCTATCAATCCCAAGATAGAAGAACTCATGAAGAAAGAGATGACCAAGTTGATTAAGTCTAGGATTATCTTTCTTATCAAATACTCAACTTGGGTGGCTAATATTGTACCTATCTAAAATAATAATGGAGAGATCAGATTTTGTATGGATTTTTGAGATCTTAATAGAGTCTCTTAAAGATCATTATTCACTATCTTCCATAGAACAAATTTTGCTAGTGGTTTCAGGTTCTCAATGCTTCTCACTTCTTGATGGTTATTCAGGTTACTATAAAATACTAGTGAATGAGGAGGATCATTTCAAAATAACCTTCACTAAAAAATGGGGGGCCTTTGCCTATAGAAAGATGCCATTTGGTTTATCCCATGCTGGAGTTACATTTCAAAGGGCAATGGACATGGCTTTTAAAGGTTTGATCAATAGGTTTCTACTTATGTACCTTGATGATATAAGTATTTTTTCAAAGGGTGCTACTGATCATATGGAACATATAAGGTAGGTGTTTGAGAAATGTAATAATTATGGAATATCCCTTAATCTAAAAAGTGCATCTTTGTTGTCCATGAAGGTAAGTTATTAGGTCATATTGTTTCAAAAGAAGGCTTACCTATTAACCCCGAAAGGATTGAAGCTATTCTAGGCTTGTATTTGCCTCAAAATAAGAAAGGAATTCAAAGCTTCTTGAAGAAAATAAACTTTATAAGAAGGTTTATTATAGGCTTTGCAATTATGGTAAATCCTATCAAAACCATGCTTAAGAAGAACCAAGCTTTTGCTTGGACAAAGGTAAGAGTAGTTTTGAGGCAATCAAATAAGCAATTGTGAAATATCCTACTCTCTTGAACACAAACTTTTCCAAATATTTCATACTCTATACCTTTGCTAACCTTGATACAATCTCAGCTATGCTTATGTAAAATAATGATAAAGAGGTAGAGCAACCAATTGTATTCTTCAGCCAAAGATTGGAAGATTATGAGGTCAAGTATACATTTTTTGAGAAGCAAGCTCTAGCTATGATAATAAGATTGAATAAATTCATATACATGGTCTCAAACAATAAAATACATGTCATGGTTTCTTATCCTAGCACCAAGGAATTTCTCCTAAGCAAAGACCTTAATGAAAAGAGAGCTGGGTGGATTACAAAGGAGATGGAGTATGATATGGATATTAAGGTTATGAAATTGGTAAGAGGAAAAGGATTATGTGAGCATTTAGCATCAAATTTCCAAGGGAAAAAAGAAGTCTTAATCAACCAATTTCTACCCCAACCATCTAATCACATAAAAGTTCAAAGTTGGACACAAGACATCATTAGTTTTCTTCAGAATGGTGAGTGCCCCAATGGCTTGAACAAGTCTCAAAGGAGATATTTTAGATTACATACCAGTCCTTACTATCTTGTAGATGGTGTTCTCTTTAGAAAAGGCATGAATTGTGTGCTATTGAGGTGTGTTAATAATGATCAGTTTGATATACTGCTAGAAAAGTTTCATAATGGTGTAGATGGAGGTCATTTCTCTCCTAAGATGATAGCGACAAAGATAATGAGGGATGGTTACTATTGGCCTAGTATTTTAAGGACTATTAACACTGGGCTAAAAAGTGTCCTCAATGTGCCTTATTTATAGGCAAATAGAAGCTTGCAACCATTCTATTAAATCATATCCAAGTAGACCAACCTTTCATGCAATTGGGCCTTGATTTCATTAGTATGATCAACCCTCTATCAAGTGCTAGACACAAATGGATATTGACTGCTATTGACTTTTTCATAAGGTGGGTAGAGGCTATTACATTGAAGGAGGCAAGTGAAAATGCTATCTTGGAATTCTATAAGAGCATTATAACAAGGCTTGGAGTTCCCCATGTTATCATTTTTGATAATGCACTTACTTTCAGAAGTGGTAAAACTTTTTATTGGGAAAATATGAATGGAGTTTACTTGATTACCTCATCCAATTATTACCCTCAAGGTAATGGATTGGCTAAGTCTACTAACAAGAATCTCATCAAGATCATCAAGATGACATTGGAGAAAAATCAAAGGGCATGACACAATAAGTTGAAGACAACCTTATAGGCTGACAGGATTACTCCTAAAAAATTAATTGGTAATTCTCCCTTTGTGCTTGTTTATGGGAGAGAGGCTAGGTTGTCCATATCTCAAGAACTCCCTACTCTAGAACTTGCACAATAGCTGTAATTACTTGAAAATACTCTAATGGAAGTTAGATTAACAAAACTAATGTAGTTGCAAGAAGCAAGAGATAATGTACACAAGACCATGGAGAACCACCAAGTACTTATGAAGAAGTCTTTTGATAAAAGAGCAAGTGTAAGAAGAGCAACTCTTTCTAGCTAACCAAGATGAATGGAGAAGAATTACCTATCCCTATGAATGGGATAAATCTAAAGTTTTCCTATCAGTCCTTGTAAGTCTTTTTTAAATAATAGTTTAAGTGTGTGTTTCCTTTGGTTTGCTATTATGTTCCCTAAGTGCTTTGTATCACATGTGTGTTTTTTTCCTTTTGTTTGGTGTGTGTCTCCACCTTTATGCATATGAATCAATCTAGCTTATGTTTTTTGGGCCAAAAATATATTTAATTCATTATTGGGTGCCTATATGCGTGACTCCATGCCTAATGGAAGGATTTAGGCAACTGGTCTTGAGGCATAGCAGGTATGCCTCCCCTTAGAATCACCAAGAATGTTAGCCATTTTTCAATCGTAGGTTTTACCTCTTTTGTTTTGGCTAAGTGCAACATTTAGATTTTGTCTATTGGAAGAAGCTTTTTTTCAATCTTCTTGAAAATGTTATTTCTTTTGAGAAGGTTTTACTTCAATTTTTTTGTTCAAGACCCAAAGGAATTGTTTCAAACTTTTTGTCCGAAACAATCTTTCTGAAGGAATTGGTCCATTTCATCTTTCTAAAAGATCCTTTGCAAAAGCTTGAAAGGTCATTTTCATTCTACTGAAAGGCCTTTTTCTCATGAGTGTCCTAAATAGGTTTTTCAAAGGGTACTTTGTGAAATTTTTGAAAGAAATATCCCTTACATTTTTTCTAAAAGAATTGTCTCTTGCAACTTTTTTGAAGGATTTGTTTCAGACTTTTTATTAGAAATAATCTTTTCAAAGGGTCTTTTTCTCTTGTGAAGGGATGTTTTCAAATTTTTTGAAGGGCACATTTCATGTTTTCAAAACACATCTACAAGATTTCTGAAGGATTTATTTTGGACTTTTTTTTCGAAACAATCTTTATGAAGGGTTTGTTCTTTCAAAGAATTGGTCCACTTCAAGTTTTTTGAAGGGACACTTTGCACTTTTCTAAATGGCACTTTCAACCTTTTCAAAAGGTCTTTTTCTTAGAAAAGTGGTAAATTGTAAAATTTTGAAAGGTACTTTCAATTTCTCTGAAAGAATTGATCCTTATAATTCTTTTGAAGGAATTGTTGCAAACATTTTATCCAAAATAATTCTTTGGAAGAGTCATTTGCAAAAGTTTGAAGGAATTGGACACTTCAATATTTCCAAAAGAATTGTTCCTCATGTAGGTGCCCTTCAAAAGTGTCCTTTAGAAGTTTCTAAGGGGACACTTATAGAAAGCCTAAAATAATTGTTTCAAACAATTTATCCAAAACAATTTTTCTAAAGAGACACTCCAAAAGGCCTGAAAGGACATGGCTTAATCAAAAGTGGCCCAAAAGGTTGTTTCTTTTAGAGAAAATGCTTGTAACAAATTATTCAAAAAGAATGCTTGAAAGAAAGGCCTTCGAAGAAATTGTCTAAGTAGAATGACGGTTATATGGACATCGACTTTAGGATGAGGGACTAGCCATTGACATTCAAACAAGTGGTCCTAAGTAGATCAATGGTCTTTGTTCAAATGCTCACGGATCTAAGGGATCATGTTTTCCATCCATCAAAAGATCAAAGGGGCTCATCTCAATATTGATCAGATTAGGATACGAGTCATTTTTGATAACCAATCAAAGGAGGAAGACAAGGCCAACAAAGTGAAAACGACTCTCCCCTATGCCATTGCACACCTCAACAAGCTAGTGAAGAGCTGTTAGCACCAAGATAAATTTACAATAAGTGGAATCCCTTGTAATAACTTCATTGAAGCCTTTAATCAAAATATATTGATTCCATAGGCAACTGTTAGAGAAGCATCTTTGAGAGAGCAGGCCAAGAGTGTTCAAGGGAGGTGACATGGATCAATCAGATGGTCTAAATGAGCATCATTGGAAAAGATGGTTGTAGTTGAATATCTTAACTCCTAACGAGATGATTCCTCTTTTTCACACCAAAGGCATCCTATTCTCACTTGTTCTCTTTTATAAATACAACCCTTGTGCTAGTGAAAAAAGGGACCACACAATGTATGGTGAAGCCTTGCTGAATTGATGTCATGTTTTTTACCTTTAAGCATTGGTACAAGTTTTTTTTTCTTTGAAGTTTTGAGAATTTTTTTGAGTGTGTAAGTGATATATAGTGACAAGAAGTGATGGTTTTCATCCTTTTATCCTTTGTCCTTCACACTTGAGCAAGAGTTTTGGGTCTAACAGGTCATATGGAGTATGTCTGAGTATATCAAATTTGTGCATGTGTTTAACTATTCTTGGAATATACAGGTTGTCTTTTAGTTCATTTACCTTGTGTCATTTCATACATATCACCTCTATACTAAAATAATTGTGTTAGAATATTTAGATATTGAAAATAATTTGTGTATTTTACTATATCGTGCACTAGGATATGACATTCATATGGAAGATAATCTTGGTGCGTCACCAATCCTAAAGTAGGTTTTATTTTTGTGATATTTCTAATTCTTTTCCTTGAGATAAAATTGGTTTAGGCATAAGTAATTTTGTAGAAACACATTCAAGGATCTAGCCCCTTTAAATCTAGAGGTTCATTTCCTCTATAGGTATACCAACATGCCTATATATGTCCCAACATTGCCCAAATCTGGAAGAGGCTTAAACATCCTCTTCTAGGGTGAAATATTTAGAGACAACAATTACTTCAACCATTGCCTATTCCTAAGTATAAGTCAGAGAGTATATCTATGTATTTTATTATAGGTCTTTTGAAAGTCCAAGGCAAATATTGCATATATGTGGTTGTTGATAGATTGACTAAGTATGCATATTTATTTGTTATTTCATATGATTATAGGGTACCCTAGGTTGTAGATTTATTATTTAGAGAGGTGTTTAGACTTCATGGACTTCCAAGGACCATTATCAATAATCAAGATAGTAGGTTTCTTAGTGTGTTTTGGTAGGAGCTATTTAGATTAGCTAGTATTAACTTGACCCTGAGCACTAACTACCACCCATAGATAGATAGATAGAGATTGCAAATAAATGGGTGTAAGGGTATTTAAGTAATTATGTTGCAGGGTAGAAAAAGGCTTAGATAATGTGGTTGTATTTGGGAGAAGATTTTTACAATACCACCTATCACATGCTGATAGGCATCCCACCATTTAGAGATTTGTATGGGTATGATGCTATGTCTTTTGTAGACTTAGCATTTGATGACATTTAAGCTCCTAAGGTAAGAGAGTTGATGCATGATAGCTAGGATATTCTCAAGTCCCTTAAGGAGAATATTTACTACGTTCATAATCAATAAAAGTTATATGTTGATAAGCACATGGTTGAGAGGACATTCGAGGTTGGTGATTGTTTTTCTAGCACCTACATCCATGAAGATAGTCTACATTAAAGAAGAGTGGTGTAGAAAAGTTGAAGCCTTAGTTCTATCGCCCCTATAAGATTGTGAGGAGAGTTGGAGAGGTTAAGTATGATCTATAATTTCTTGAAAATAATAAAATTTAGAATGTATTTCATGTATCTTGCCTTAAAAGGGCACTTGGGTAGCACATTATACCTTCTTCAGAGCTTACACCTTTATTTGAGGAGGGCAAGTTGGTTTTGGAACTTGATGTTATCTTGGATATAAGGGAGTGTAGATTGAGAAACAAGGTGATCATAGAGTATTTGATTAGATGGAGGGACTTGCCTATTGAGGATGTTATGTGGAAATGTGAACATATTCTATAGCATCGATATTTGCAATATGTTAAGGGCAAGTAATTCTAGGAAGGGAAGATTGTAATGTTCCCCTTTTCCAAGTGATCATCTAGTAGGGTCAACTAGCCTATTTTATTCCCATAGGCTATGATTAGGCATTATAAGGGAATAAAATAAAATAAATTATTTATAAAGTTATCCAAATAAATTAAATCATAAGGATATTTTTATTTTTAACTAATTTAATTAAAGTGACTCAAATAAAAAATAAATCTTATAAAGTCACTTTATTAAATAAAGTGTTCTTCTAGAAGCCTTGAGGAGGTTAAATTAGATTCTTCTAGAAGACTTAGTTGAACCTTTAAAAAGAGATGAGAGCAAGTCATTTGGATATTTTGGTTTTGATATTTTCTATCAAAGAATTTTTTAGAGCTTATGTTTGTAGGTTCAACATGTCCTAGGATGAAAACCCTTGGGTAGATCGATCGTTTGGATGAAAACCCATTTTGCCTATTGGGTGGATTCATTCTAGAATTCACACTTGTGCTTATTTGATTATTTTATGGAGGATTGAAGCTTCAAAGAATAAATTGCTACAGAGATAGTTTTAAAGTTAATGAATATTTTGAAGATTTTATGAATTTTCAAAGCATGCTATAGTAATCCATATCGCTACTACAATGTTTTGTATGGATGCTACAGTGTTGTACTACAATATCAAATTATACTGTTCCTTGAAGGATTTTTTTGGCAAAAAATTTATGAACTTATTTGTAGCCTATCCTTAATCATGTTGTATCAGATTTGGTCAACCATTGTATGTATATTTAAAGACAAATAAAGAGGTCAGATCTGGACTGTTAAATATTTGTTTTCAGATTTTTATTAATAGATTTTATGCTCATATTTTATATTGAACTTACAACATATGAATGTATGTTAATTCATATTTTATTTATCTTTCATTTGGCATCAATATTATGCAATAAACCTTTCACAAATCTAAATATAATAAAATTGTAAAAGAAAACCTCTTAATCTAAAGAAGTATGCAAATTGTTTGACAAAATGTGTATGAAGAGGAATACATGATTTTGGTGAAATTATAGAGGTGTTATTACACTTGTCATGCTGGAAATTAGCAATGTGTCATGTTTTTGTTTAGACCAGCTCTCCCAAGCCCTGATATCTCTAACAGGTCTAGGAAACTGGCCACACTTAATAGTGGTAATGTTGTGTGTCTTAAATTGGCTGGGGTCTTCCTGACTCTAACATCTTTGTCAGGTGTAGGGGGTTAGCTAGAGTGACATATGAAAATGCATCGTGTCTTCATTTTCTTAAGCTTTTTCTAGCTCTAGCATCTCTACCAGGTCTAGGGGATTAATTGTGCTAACAAATGGTGAGGTGACACCTCTTTATTCAGCCAGACTCTTCCTAGATTTGACATCTTTGGTAGGTCTAGGGAGACTTGCTATGAAAATAGTTGATGATGTGATGCTTATTTATTTATCCTAGCTCTCCCAGCCTCTAACATATTTGAGATGTCGGGGAGACTATGGACAATGGGGAGTGGGTGTGTTATGATCAATGTGACTAGATTTTGTTACTATTTTTTTTTAGGGTTTGCTTTTGTATTATTTTGAGACAACACAAATTAAATGTTTTTTCTATTTTTTTAAATTTAAAGGGGCATTAATATTGTAATTTTTTGAAACATATAGGTTTTCTTCTCATGGCAAACATCTGAGGCTTTTACTATGTTCTATAAAAAATTGGGTGAATATCTTGGTAACTATGTGGATATGATGGTCATAGGTCATTTTTTTTAGTTATGAAATGATAATGTAAATATCTTTTTGGGTGGTTTCTTTTCCCTGAAACAAGTAGAAGTGCTAGAAAATTGATGTTATTTTGGAGTTAGTATTTCATTTCTTGATAGTTTACCCTATTCTGTATTGTTTGTAGAAAAAGAAAAAAAATGAACAAACAAAAAAATGAGAAAAAATAACAAGAGGGTTGAAAGGAAAAAGAAAGAAATAAAAATTTAAAATTAAAAAAAAAAAGGGAAATAGTCATGAAAATAAAAGTAAAAATGCTTGAATTGGGTTATTCAGAGGGAAGGATTGACGTGGACACATATTGATGGAAAAAATACAAGCATTTGCAAATATTGACGATGCTTTAAAACATGAAAATGTTTTTAATATTTCATCATTCAATTATGTTGTTGGTGATTGCCTTTTTGATGTATTTCAAGTGTTATTGCATTTCCATTACACATCAAGAATGCTACAAACTGACATCATTGACTATTAATGGATTCTTTAAATAATGGGGACACAGAGGCAATATAATCATATGCAAACCAATTACATCCAAGTATATTATATGATTTGCATCAAATACATGATAAAATCACATACTTTCACCTATTGAGAGTATATGTAAATGAGCTTATAGATCAAGGTGAGACTAATATGTGGGGTGACATATTTTATACTCAGTAATTATGCAAATGGTTAAACATCTTGTTTCTATTTGGTCTATGATGAGAATAAAAATGTATTTACATTTTAATAAATAAAGTTGTATTCCATTGTATTTGATCTTATTTCATGACATAAATCCTATGCATGGACATTTTGAACCATTATTTTGCAAAAAAAATGCACTCAGAGCATGATTTCTAATACAAAGTTATCAAATATTTTCAAAAATTCTTATTTATACTGGAATGTTATTTTTCATGACCTGGAAGCATATGTCATGTACAAAGCAAATTGTTTAGGCTCTAGCTATGGTGAAAGCTTATTTGATGCCATTATTTTATTAACTAAACATGAATTTGATGGTCATGCTCTTCATTGATATATGGTGCAATCTTTTTCGAATGTTAATGTAGTTCCAAATAATTTTACAATGACTTATTTAGGGCTTTGCGAACATAAACTATGAAAATAAGAGCCTAAAATGTTTTTTGACTGGAAAATATATGTTGAAAATATTGGAATTCCATATCGAGAAAATGAACTTGAAGGTAATGAATTTTGTTGTTTGTGGATTTCAAACATTATACAAAGAAATATTCGATTATGGTCATAAAAACTAAAAACATTTCAAAAATATTTTGTAATTTTTTTGTTTCACAGAAAACACATAACATTTTGTTTTGAGATAGATACATTTCATATTCATTACAATCCATTGCAAATAATTTTCATGGATTAGATTACATATGCAATACCAGTAGATATTTCAATAGGGTTACTGGATAGTGATAGATTCAAAGTTTTAGAAACAAGAACAATCTTTTTGGCTTGGCAAATAATGTGAAAGGGAACCTTCTGTTATAGAGAAGTCTAAAACTATAAATAGGCATCATGCTTCTCTACGTTGTTTAAAATAAGTAATTCAAAAAAAAAAAAAGCAAAAATAATCTAACAAAAACATATAATGTAAACACTATAATAATAACTTAAACATAAATGAAAAATCATTATGGTCACTGAAAACAATGTTATGCTATGACAAAAATCAATAGTTAGGATGCAGAAAACATGATCGATGAAGTATTAGGGTAATAAACAACTATCTAAAATTGATCAAAGACATGTTGATTCATTCTTACATAGTTTGTGAACAACTACATTTCAAAAAGGATATTGTTATAGTTGACATTGACATTGTCAAAGCATTTGATTGTGTTTTTACACATTCAACATTAAAAAAACTTGCATTGGATGAAAAAATATGCAAACAATACAAGAGATCTCTTGAAAATGGAAAAGTGACAATATTTTTTGTTCCTTTTAATGTTAGGAGAAATGAAAAAAATGTTGTTGTAAGGAGATTAACACTTTTATAAGAAAGAATGGTTGCTTTGTGAATGCCATTTGCATTGGTGTAAGAGCTTGGGTATAAAAATTCACAATATGGCCTAATAATAATGATTATAAATATTTTGATAGACTTCGATTGTGTGTAAAAAACATTTCCTAGAGAAATGAATGACATGAGATAATTGGAATAAAGATAAAATGTAAGCTAGAATACAAAAATGCATATTTAATAGGAAATGTGAGGCCTTCATATGTGATGAAAGCATTGTCTTAAATTTATCAAGTGTCATTGTATAAGCAAGAAAATATTACTATTGATAGGGGTTGGCAATGTAGCTTTGAGGAAATAAGAGAAAAAAAACATTGGTGAGGTTGTGCGTATTGAGAACAAGACATGTGGTGCTTATGAAAATGAATTGGAGCCTATTAATGAATCTTTGCCACATGATTTTATAGATGCACAATTGATACATGATCTATAGGAATAGGTCATTGAAATTTCCCCATCTAAAGGACTCAAATAATTAGGTATATTTAAAGACAAATTATTGAAAAATATGAGCTTCCCAACTCTATTATATGGTTTTAGTCACCCTCAAGATATGATGAACAAAGTGTCATACCAAAAAATAACAAAGTGGGAGATTTTACAAAAGGAAAATGACATTGCGACACACATAACTAACATATTTTTCAAATTTATTAAAATAATTAAACGTTAGGTGTCATATTGTGCTTGTATATACATACACAAAGGTGAATTGAAAGATAAAAAACTCTATGCCAAATATGTTCGAAACAAAGCTAGCATAGAAAATATCCTAAAATCGCCCATGGCCTATAGAGATTTAAAAAGCATTCTAACATCACTTGCCTATTTTAATAAATTCAAGAAATAATATTTTTGCAATGATTAGGCAATTGGGACCACCAATGTTTTTTGTAATTGTAACAAGTGCTAAATATTGTTGGGAGCCTTTGTTCCATACATTGTAAAAAATAACTATATTATCAAAAAATATATTACAGAGAAATAATTAAAAAAGACAATATTGATATAATGATAAAAAAAAATCTTGTTCTTTGTAGTCACTACTTTAACCATAAATCTAATGCATTTAAAAAGATGTTTCAAGATGAAAATTATTTGGAAAGGTTTTGGATTTCTTTTTTGTGACAAAGTTTCAAAATAGAGGAAGTAAGCATTTGAATTTCATGCTATTGGTATAGGATGCACCTGTATATGGAGATTATTGTAATAATAAAATTGAGGATTTTGTAGACAGATACATATCTTGTGATTTGACATTGTTTAATAAAATGCAAGCACATCATCATACAAACACATGCAAAAATAATAGAAATTCATGTTGTAGATTCAATTTTCTATTGCCTCCAATGCAAAAAATGAGAATATTAGAGCCATTGGGTGAAACCAATGAGCTATACAAAGAGAATTCTACAAGAATTTTTTCTTAGCTTGAATAGAAAAATATAAAAAATACACAACATTTCATATGTTTTTGCAAGAGAAAAACTTGTCTGAAATAGAATACATACTCTCCTTGCAATCTTATATTTCTCAGCTAGTTATAATTCTAAAAAGACATCCATCTGATGCTTGGGTGAATGCATTTTCAAAAAAACTTCTGACATTATGGCATGCTAACACAGATTCACAATTCAATTTTGATGCATATGTTGTTGCCATATATTGTTGCTCCTATATGAAAAAATTTGATCATACGCTGATAAATGTATTTCAGAAAGTGCATGGTGAAACTTTTTATAGCAATGATAACAAATTGTAAGCTATAAGAAAGTTAGGGAAGATGCTCTTGCAGCATGAATAGATGCCTAGTCAACAAACCATTCACATTGTATTGTCATTTTCATTACATCATAGTTCAAAGAAAATAATTTTCATAAACACATCACCAGAGGCAAAAAAAACTTTCATCTTAGAAAGTCTAAAGATATTGTCACAATAAATGTACACTTCAAAAGACATAATATGTGATTTTCCCATAAAGACATATGTTATGAGGCCAATGCAGTTAGAACATGTATGCTTAGATGAATTTATTGTGTATTACCTAGGTAAATGCCCAAACAATAAGAAACATAAAACATCATGCATTATATGACATGTTAGATACAATATCTATGTGGAACCTAAGAGCCATTGTAGAGAAAAGATGATGTTGTTTATAAATTATCGTGACAATGAAGACACACTGAAGAAAAACTTCAACACATTGAATGACACATACCTTGCTCATAAAAAAACAAGTAACAAGGAATGAAATCATGTTTATTTCAAAGCCATTAACAAAATGGGGTGACATTGACATTGCTGTAGAGAATATAAATATTGCTTTTGATTTGTTATTTTCTATTGATAAAAATGGAAAGAGTGATTAGATCGATAATAATTTTCATACATATGACATAGCCTCTTATTTATATTACATAAATTATAATCAACTAGTCGATAGCTTGGCCTTTGAAAATGTTTCAGATAAACAAGCATCCTTTTTTGATGACTAGAGAAGAATACCTGGACTTGCAAAAGTAGATGAATAGAGAGCAAGAAGCCATTGTGAAAGACATTGCAATCAGAAAAGTTCTAGAGCTAGACAAGCCAATCTATTTTTTCTTAGTAGGTGGAGTAGGTACAGGAAAAATATTTACTGAGAAAGTGATAAATGAAACTTTGACACACATCTATTACAAAGAACTTAAAATTTATCATTTGAAAATCAAAGGCATGATTATTGCATATACTGGTAAAGTGATATACAATACAAACAACCTGACTACACATTCTATATTTCAACTTCCATATACATTTACCTGAATGCTGTCATTGGATTTAAACACTTTGGACACATTAAGCAAACAATATCAATAACTATGTGTGTTTTTTATTGATGAAATATCTTCATTGGGAATTCAAATGCTTTGAAATATTGAAAAAATAATTTGACAAATAATGCATATATTGACAAAAGTATTTGCAAAGATTAATGTTATATTTGTTGGTGATTTTTACTAAATAAAGACTATTCAAGATAGATGGGTTTTTCAAGAGCTGATATTGAACTAAGAAATAAATTCATACATTTTTTGGCTTGATAATGTAAAATGTTTTCAGCTTCAACAAATCATTCATCAAAGTGATATTCAATTTATTTCCATCCTGAATCAGATTAGAACTTAATAGTAGACAATATCAGATATTGAATACTTGAATAATCTATGTTATATATCTCCTCCTTATGAACCAACATTTCCATTCTTGTTTCACAAGAGTTATGATGTTAAAAAACATGACATGAAAATGCTTGTGATTTTTAATGAACAAACTTATACATTGAATGATGTTGACAAAAAAATGAATTTATCTAATGAAATCACTATAAATAATGAAAATAATTGCCTAAATGATACAATTATTTTGAAACCTAACATATTGGTGGAATTGATTGGTGTAAACTATGATATATAAGATAGATTAGTGAATGGTGATGATGGAATTATCAAGCATTATACACCTGGACAAGTAGACATAGTTTGTATAGAATTAAATGACATTAAAATTGGAGTGTTGCAATGAAAAAAATACAAAGCTTTTACAATGACCAGATTGCCCAAAACTAGACTCCAATAACAAGAATCTTTAGGAAAACTTACATTAGAAAAACTATGGCCATGATGTAAGAGTAGTTTCCAGTACAAATAACATGTGCTAAAAAAATACATAGATCACAAGGACTCACAATGGAAACATTGACATTTGATCCTGCTAATGTCAAGTGACATGGCCTTGTCTATAATACACTTTTGTGAGTAAAAAAATATTAAATCATTGTATTTTGTGAATAAATTAGAACCTAGAAATTTTGTGATGTGCAATAAAGTAAATGCTGAGATGTAAAGACTGGGAACTTCTGTATAATGGTTGCTAGTTTTTACAAGTGTTCCTCAAACATGTGATAGCCTTACATTTTATTGTTGAATATATAGAGTTTGTAGTTACATTTAGAATGTATCACACATGACTATGAGCTCATGCACACAAGCATTTTATGTTTCTAGGAAATAAGAAATATGCATGTAGAAAACACTTCATTTTTTACATAAAATTTTGACTATCGCTTATCAATGAATGTGCATGGAATAATGTCATACTTTAGAAAAAACATGTATTGAGAAATAACAAAGTGTTTTCTACACTGAACATGGAGACTATGACCCATGATATATCATATTTAGATACATCTATACAAATAATATATATTTACTTGGTATCAAATGTATAAATAGATGATCTATTGTTATTTATAGATACAATAGCTATTGGATTTCCACCTGAAGCCAAAATAATATTTGTGGTGATTTTAATATTGACATGCTTTGAGAAATGATATCTAGATGACAAATTTGAAAAATAATACATAGGCATGGTTATTATTTAATATCAAATATGCCAACAACAAATGCAAGCACTTTAATAGATCACTTTTGGAAAAATATGAATATTTAGAATACTCAATTCAATATTTGTGATGCATATTGGATAGACCATCATGCATGTTCCATTCAACTTTTTATTTGACAAAACAACAACAATGACTTTGTAAATATGAAAAATATGTGTTATTTATTCTATGAAATGTCATTCACATATGCCAAGTATAAATGGACAATTAAATTTGTCATTACCAATAATCAATGACAAATCAAAGCAGTGAAAACAAAAGAAAAGGAATAAACATCTAAACTAAAAAAAGTGTTGTGTTCCACTTACATTGTGCATAGGCCAATTGTCTTTACATTTGCATGAAATATTTAGCTATTGACACAATCCCAAAAACTTGCAAAAAAACTAGATATGTGTCCAAGCATGTGTATTATTTGATAAATAGAAACCTCATGATAAAACATGATAGAATGGTAATAGTTTATTATTGGACATGACAAGTTATATTTTTTGCATGCTCATGATTTTTTTTGTATTTTTTGATTAACAATATCACATCTAAAATATTTGGGAGATTTTGTCATGATACAAATGTGAAATATACATGTGAACAAATAAATATATAGAGCAATGGTCAAAACATATCACTTATATTTATGTATTAGTTTTTTTTTAAATTTTTTTTCCTATTTTTGAGTCAAAAAGATACTTATGAAAGTTAAAAAAAGATACTTGTCATTCATAGGAAAATCCATTTTTTAAATTCTAAGAATGTTGTGTGTTTAGGTCTAGAATTGCATATGGCATGCAAATCTTGTCGACAAATTTTAGCAATTGATAATAACTGTAAGTATCAATAATAAATTGATTAACAAGTTCTCACCTCAATTTTTAGTTGGCAATAGTCTCTGCAATATAGACTTCCTGATAAAAAATAGAAGTCAATATAAAATAAGGGATGCTGAGTGTTGTATTGTCTTAAAATTGAAATTGACTGTAGAAAACATTATGATTGTGTATGAAGAGCACAAATTCACTCCATATATCACCATACATGATCTTGTGCAATCAAATAATGTATATGTAGTGGGTTCATTGGTTGCTATGATAGTCATGTATAAAATTTTTTACAATCAATATGAGCTTTGTCTCAAATACGATGAAACTAAGGAAGATATGGCAACTACAAATTCTAATGCTAAAAGCTTAAAACTCTTTTATTTCCTCTTTATATATATATCCACTTTTTTCTCCAAAATACTAACATTAAATAATTGTTTTGCAACTTGTCATAAATGATAATTATAAACATGTATATTATCATGTTTAGGAAATATTATCAACAAAAAACACACAAATAGTGTTATTCAAGAACATTTTTAGAAATGGTATCAAAGGCACCCCTTTACTACATGTGGGGCAATCCACATTTTTGGATATATTAAATGACAAACATACAAAAACTTATTTGAAAATTTTAGCAGAAAGCAATGTTGAGGTTAGTATTATCTCTAAGTTTTTGTTTCTAGTGAGTAAAAAAGGGGTTAGAAACAAACAATATAATTTTAAAAGTTTGAGAATATGATAGTTTCTATTTTTTATTTTTTATTTGAAGGTTAAAGGCTTTTTGAAAGTAAAAAATGTTTATCCTTCATCTTTCTAGCCATTCTGTAACCATTGCAAGATCATGATCATGGTTGGCACTCCTTCAATAGATGATCATGCATATTGAATAAATTATCACCATAATCAAAAGTATTCATATCAGCATTCATTGAAATGCATTGTATAGATAGAAAATGGACAAATATATTACATTTTTAATGGAACACTTTTGATAAAAAAATATGTTTGATCTCATTAAAATATCTTTCGATTAATATAGGTAAGTTATACCAGCTTTCACATTTTTTTTATGATGTTTTCAACTACATGGTGGCTTTATACTTACTACAGACAATGTCATCAAATTTATTAGTAAGTATTTCTTGCTTCTTATGTTTTGATTTTTTTTTGGATTCCTTTGTAAAAAAACCATAGACAAAAAATAAAGTAATAGATTTATCACTCGCAGTGATTACAATCTAGTGTTTTTTAAGAATCAAACAATATGTTCACTGCTATGTGTGTGTAGTGTGTTTATTTAATTGTTATTTTTATTACTATGATTGGTTTTTTGTAGCTGGAAATTTCAATAGAGATTGATGCTCTCCTTGCTTTTCATTTCTTTGTAGGGTGATGATCAACTGACTATATGCAAGATCATGCATATGGATTGCAAAGTACAAGATACTTGTTTGAAGGCATAATATAAGTGAGGATGTTTACAATTCTGAGAATGATAGTAACAATAAATTTAGAGATATTTTGTTTAATGCAAGCAAGCCATTATTACATGTTAATCTTTTTAACCTTTAAATATTTTTTCTCTTGTTTGAATTTTTTTTTCAACATCATGACTAATGGATTAGACAATAGAGGCCACTCATGGTTGGGCCCATCTTACTATCCCTTTTTCTTAGTTGATTGCACAATTTTTTTTTTGGATAGCATTTATGTCTTGGTTTTTAGCTACACATGTGATCTTGTAATCGATTGAAGCAATAATAGTGTTAGGATGATAATGACCTTATGGGGAAACACATAATTGTTATTGATCTTGTTGAGCCTAGAATGATTTGAATCTTATGAATGTTTGCTCTGCTTTAATCCTAATGTGTACATGTCAACTCTAAGGTTTGGGCCTATTTTAGTTAGATTTAGGTATGGATCGGAAGTTTATTTATAAACTAGTATTGTATGGATTATGTAGCGACACCATTTTTTCATCTTGTATATTTTTGTTTTGATTAGTTGGAGTGTAATAAATTGAGCCTTGGTTTAATGCATTATCCTTGTTCAATATTATTCTTGATCTTTGGAAAGATGTGTTAAAATGATAATGACTAGTATATATTATTTTAACTATGAAATTTTTATAAATAAACTTAGTCTTAAGCATTATCTCTAAGTTTTATGTAATGATTCAGCTTCTGTGATTTGTTTATTATGTATGGTTTTATATAAATAAATTGTTGGTATAGTTTTGAATGCTATTTCGGGAAGAACACTTGATTATGAGTGACACTCATGAATTATGTCTTATTATCTTTGACTATGTTGAATTGATCTTACTTAATACTTATAGATGTGGATTTGAATGATAAGGCTAGACTTGTAAGTAGTTCCTATAAGATGAAGTCATTTTTTAGTATCATATATCTAATACTCTTAGTATGAACTACATATTTAATACTAGTTGCTATGTTTCAATTATGGTTTTGATCATGAAGGAATTTTTAGTGTTAAGAAATCAAGATAGTTTTTTATAGGTTTTTGAGTGTTTAATTCTTGTTCACACATACTCCCTATATAGCTACAGACGTGTGCATGCTAAAGTTTTGTTATCAAAAGAAAAAGGTCAAGAATAATCTAAGGCATACATTGAATATAAATAAGTGTGATGATATTCTTTTATTTGAATTTCTAATTTAGGTGAAGCTAATTTCTTTATAGTAACCGTGTCTTTTGGCTTGGCTATGGTTTGTGTCATATGACTCAGTTTCATGAGTATTATTTTTAACATTATATTTCTATTCATCAAAGGTATCTAAAAACCTTATTATGATCCTTGTTTCTCATTTCTTTATGATTCTCATTGTTTTTATAAAATTAGTGTATTCATTAAAACATTATTTTATATGTCTGAAATAACCTAAATTTTTTTTTAGATGGTCTATCATGGTCTGATTGAATTTATGGCATTATTTACAGGTTCTTGGGTTTGACAAATGGACCAAGAGCTTGTCATTCATAGGAAAATCCATTTTTTAAATTCTAAGAATGTTGTGTGTTTAGGTCTAGAATTGTATTTATCATAATCTATGTAATCATTTCAAGTAAGTAAAGTGGAAACCCTAACTCTAGTTTGGTGGTTGTAATTTCTTGCTCTATATTTATTTTCTTTTACTAGTTTGTATTTTTCAAAAGTAATGACCTCAAGGAAGGTCCGTGATTTTGGTATTTGGTTGTATCACATTGTTGTTACCATGTTTAAAATATGAGAAATCCTTGGCCAAATGGACTTATACTATGATATTTGAAATCAGTTAGATCTTTGTATTTAGGTCATGGCTAACATAGTTATTATTGTATTACTATACTTATGAAGGAACTTGGGTATTTGAAATTTTTTTAATGTTCTATTATTTGATCAATATATAAATACATGTTTGTGGGGCTGATTGCATCTAATTTTTATGGTTATTATCTAGTTGAGCATTAAATTTATAATTTATGAGGGTATGAAAAAGAAATTATTTCAATTTCATTGTAATCATGCATAGATGCCAGAGTGTTTTGAGTTGCCTATTTGTTTAATAGTTGCTTCTAATAATACTATAACACTATGTAGATATTAGAAAAATTGAATTATGTGATCATCAAATAAGAAAAGTGGATATTGGAATTATTATTATGTTTAAGATAGTATTAGCATTCTTCTTAGAATTGGAATGGTTTCACAATAAGGAGATATAAGTTAATTATTTATTTCAATGCAATAGATAAGATTAAAGGTTATGATTAAGATTCATTGTTAAATGAGTACATGATTGCATTTTAACTTAAAATGTTAGTACTTCAAAAATCTATATTTATAATTAATAATATTTATTTGTGTCAATAAAGAATAATTTACTTATCTAGTTTGGATTATGAAATACCTGTATATACTTGGAACATGCATGGCATCAAGATAACAATACAAATAAAAGATATCTAAGGGATAAGGACTACCTGACATCATTTTAAATGAGATTCCTTGGCATTTTGGTTAAATTTAAAATATAGTAAATTTATAGTACGATCGAGTGATTGAATAGAATATTGAGCTAATGCATTTCATTAAAGCTAGGTTTTTGTATATGTGTTACAACTATACCTCATAGACCAAATTTAATTTAATTTCTACCTCTAGAAATATAGTGAAGAGAGCCTAATGAAAATTGAAGTACGTGTTGACCGAACTTTTGCAAGCCCGTACAAGTCCGCAGATTAACCAGCGGACTATGGAAGGCCGCCCACAGGCGGGGAAATAGAAACATCCACCCCTGGTGGCAGACTATGGAAGGCCACCCACGGGTGGGGAAAAAAAGAGGCCGTATAACATGCAGCCGGTGGTGAAACTGCCGCCCACGGCAGTCATATGCAACTCGTGGAAAAACTGTCGCCCACGGCGGGATGAGCAAAATTGCCGCCCACGGCGGAGAATGAAAAAAGGGCCGCCCATGCAGTGGACACCAAAAGGGCCACCCACATGTACCAAGTAGCCAAATAGCCACCCAAAAATTTCAAGACCACAGGGGTTAATACGAGGCCTGCCAATAGTCTGAGGAAGCACGAGCAACAACAGGGCTAGAAGGAGGGTGTCGGGAAGTAGCGAGGGACCCATCAAAGATAACAAAGGGTAAAACAAAAGCCTACAGGAGCTATTTAAAACTCGCCAACAATGAAGCAAACCGCTGAGGACTAGCAAGCAGGCGGCATATGGCTGAAGGCCACCTGAGGGTGGCGGACGACAGAAGCCCGCCACGGGCGGTGAATGCCCAACACCCGCCACAGGTGGCAGAAAACAAAACGGCCGCTCGAAGGTGGAAAAAATGGAACCCCCACCCCACAGTGGGGAAAATGAAAAGCCTACCCATGGTGGCAAAGGAGAAAACCCCCACCCACGGTGGGAAATGGAAAACCCCCACCCATGGCGGGAAATGAAAAACAGCCACCCACGCGGTGGGAAACAAAAATGGCTGCCCACGTAGCAGGCAAAAAAATGGCCGCCCATTACAGCAGGTGGTAAAAAGGACCTACAGAACACAAAAAAAAGACCCACCCAGCTGCCAGAGTAGACTGGCATGCAAAACAAGGAGAGCATCAGCATGCAAAATGAGGCATTAGGCATGGTCTTGGCAGACTTATGACATCATCAACAGTGTTTTCTCTCTTCCCAATGAAGACTAGGGCTACCACTTCCCATATAAATACGTAGACTTGGTCATTTTTAAGGATCTTCTCACACTTTTGTAAAGAGCACTACTCTCCAAATTTTCCACCTGAATCAATAAAATATAGTTTTTACCTCTATTTGGATGGATTGTGCAGAGTATGCCTTGAATGTTAATATGTGTCTAGTCATTGTCTCTTGATGCTCTCACAAGTTCAACCCCAGCAAACCTGTGATCTACAAAGTGCCACTGCCTGCTGCTGCCAGGAGTAGAGTTCTATTTTGGAGGTATAGAACAGGTGAGGTCACTTACAGTGTGTATTTCTCAGCACCTTGGTGAGTCCCTGTTTCTTGTGCTTTTCATAAGAACCTCCCTGTCATCCCAGAGACCTGGTCCTTTTTGCCAAATCTGAGTGTCTGTATGTTTTGTTTGGTCCTGAGTGTGGATGTGGGAAGGTCACTTTCATTTTTGGTGTATCACCTCTTTAGAGTAGGCTATTTGTTTTTATGCATTTTCTCTCTCCATTTTCATCCCCCCAGTATATCTATATATCTATATTTTGCACTGCCTAAAATAAACAAGATACATCAGAGGGAACTAGCCCATACCTAGAGACTCTCCTCTCCTGATTCGCCATCCCACAGGTGAGAGAGGGGTTTCCATGTTGTGGGAAGAAAGCAGGAACCTATTTTCCTACCACTGGGTGCAATCTCCAGCGTCAACAGTTTTGGCACGCTTGGTGGGACCATATTTTAACAAGTTTTTTAATCCAGTAAAGTTCAAGATTGATGCTGGTCCTGATACAACAAATTTAGTTTCTTCAGCATCTGGCGACTCTGAGTAAATCCACTGGTTAAGCAGCCTGGTGCCTTCAGAGATCACTTCTTGTATGTATACTCCTTTTGCACAAAATCATGGGTTTTGTTTTCCTTCATATAATTTGGATCAAACTCAAAATATTCAGAGAATCCCCTCAAGTAGCTCTCTTAGTTGCCCTACAACTATAAGGGAGGTGGTGTTGGAATTTGAGAGGTAGACAATGGAAATTGATAGGCTGGGAGAGCAGTACAAATATCAGCAAGAGCTGATGTATAAAGAGGAGTGCTTGTTTAGGCAAGCACAAGCCTTGCAGTCCATGAAGGAGGAGGTAACAAAATGGAGAAATCCATCTTTTCAAGGTAGCCAGCCTTGCGTGCCCCCTCCTACCCTGAAGAAAACCTCCTCTTTTGCACCAAATCCATTTTATCAAATTGCACTTGCTCACTCCAGCTCATCAAATGTAGCTGCTCCCAATCCCGTGCGCCTAGCTTTCCAACACCAAATGGCATCAGAATAACCTCCCATGGAGATCAATCTTTTCAACTCCTTAGATCAAGGTTCTTCCATTGAGAATAATACCACCAGCTAGCACGTCCCTCTTCTAAAGGCTCCTCTAACGCACCAACAGTGTTTTCCTTGCATTCCTCAGCCTCCCCAAGTTTTTCAGTATGATGTGCAAATTCCAAGTTGGAGGAAAGAATGCCAAGGACCAGCTCAGAGCTTTGAAGAGGATCATGCTAGCCACCTCCAAGAAAGACTCTTCTAGGAAAACTTAGCCAAAAAAATTGAAGACTTAGAGGCTAGGATGAAGATGCTTCTTAAAAAAGAGATAAAATTTTGAGACCTTGTGGAGGAGCCTCAGGGCCTTGTGGAAAACAAAGTTGCTCCCTGTTCGCAAGGGCAGAATTCTAATTCAGAGATCCTGAATTGGGGGAAGACAGTGGAATCATGGGGCAGAACAGAAGAAGAAAAGCAAGGTTTTTCTCGAAACCTTGAAGAAGCTAAAGCTTCACTTGCCTATGATGATGCCGTCAGCCTCCAGGAAAAGCTTTTCCAAGAAGATCTGGGCAAGAGAATAGCAGATTTGGAATTCAGAGAGAGTTCCCTTAGCCAATGTGTGATGGACAGTTCAGACCAAATAACGCATTCTATGTCTGAACACACCCCACTTACACATTTCCAAGAGAGTTATTAGGCCACCCTTGATATTGATGAAGTGTTGACCAAGTGGAGGGAGGAGAATCATCCGATTCTAGCTCAAGGGCTGCCCCCTCTCCCACATGTTTTCTCCACTTCATCCCTTCTCGAGGAAGACCCTGTTTTGCAAGAGGCAGGAGAGGAAAAAAAGATCCAATCTACAGTCCTTCAGGAGGTTGTCATGAGTGACAACAAAGAAGAAATCATCATTGATGCCCCTTGTGAAGACCTTATCAATAGTGGAGAAGACGCAGGCCTTGCGTATATGCAAATGTTCCAGCAATTCGAAGAGGAACAAATGAATGGTAAGCTCTCTCCTCCTCTATTTGATGAACTTCCTTACTGTTTTGATGAGATCAACTACATTGAAGAACCTGAGTTAGAGGAGGATTAGGAGAATATTCTTGAAAATCTAGAGAGCATAATCAACAAAGAGGAAAAGGAGAAGTCTGTCTTCGTGGAGGAATACCTTAAAGAACTAAACTTTAAATAGATAAGTGAAGTTTTGTGGGATGAGAAATCATTTTGTGAGCCCCTTTTAGACATCACCACATTCGCCCTTCTTCAAGAAGGCCAAGAAGAAACAGAGGATGAGTCTGACAAAGTTTTCAGCGAGGCAGAAGGGAACGGGTCAGACCATGATACATTGCAGAAGAATTGTGCAGATCAAAAGGCTTACGATAATGAGCCGACATCAATTGATTTCTTGGTGAGGAGCACCAATATCAAGGACCAACATTTAATAGGCCTCCAGGGACAATCATAATATGTATATATTGGAGACATGTTCGATTTTGATCCCCTTGATTTCCAGCCAACTCAGGTGACAGGTAGGAAGAGCAAGTCATTAAATCTCTTTTTCTTTCAGCTACTTGCCTGCCACCATAAGTCTCCTCACCAGGAAGGGGACTTAATAAAATTTCCTTTCGATCTAGGAGGGAGGCAAACATTCTTAGTTAGCTGTATATAATAGTTTGATTTTAGTTGTTTCCCCTATTTTCCTTAAGTGCAGTTGCACAGGTAGTCATTTTTAGCCTTGTGTGTTTCCCTTTGTTTGGGGGTAAATTCTATGTATTTGATTATGGGATTATCAAAGCTATTGTGAGCTCTCTTCAAAGTCACCATCTGACTCCGTACCCAATGGATATGCAAGGCAACTGGGTTCTAAGCATAGCAGGCATGCTTACCCTGTGAGTTGCCAGTTTGTTGACCGAACTTTTGCAAGCCTGCACAAGTCTGCAGATTAATCGGCGGACTACGGAAGGCCACCCACGGGTGGGGAAATAGAAACAGCCGCCCCTGGTGGTGGACTATGAAAGGCCACCCATGGGCGGGGAAAAAAAGAGGTCGCAAAACATGTAGCCAGTGGTGAAACTGCCACCCACGGCAGTCATATGCAACCCGCGGCAAAACTGCCGCCCATGGTGGCATGAGTAAAATTGCCGCCCACGACGGAGAATAAAAAAAGGGCTGCCCATGCAATAGACACCAAAAGGGCTGCCCACATGTAGCAAGTGGCCAAATAGCCACCCAAAACTTTCAAGACCACAGGGGTTAATACGAGGCCCGCCAACAGTCTGAGGAAGCACGAGCAACAGCAGGGTCGGAAGGAGGGTGCCGGGAAGTAGCGAGGGACCCATCAAAGATAACAAAGGGTAAAATAAAATCCTACAGGAGCTGTTTAAAACTCACCAACAATGAAGCAAACCACTGAGGATTAGCAAGTAGGCGGCAGACGGTCGAAGGCCATCGAGGGCGGTGGATGGCAGAAGCCCGCCATAGGCGGCGAACACCCAGCACCCGCCACAGGCGGTAGAAAACAAAATGGCCGCCCGAAGGTGGTGAAAATGGACCCCCCACCCCACGGCGGGGAAAATGAAAAGCCCGCCCACGGTGGCAAAGGAGAAAACCCCCACCCATGGTGAGAAATGGAAAACCCCCACCCATGGTGGGAAATGAAAAATAGCCGCCCATGCGGTGGGAAACAAAAATGGCCGCCCACGCAGTGGTCGGCAAAATGGCCGCCCATTACAGTAGGCGGTAAAAAGGACCTGCAGAACACAAAAAAAGACCTGCCTAGCCGCCAGAGTAGACTGACACACAAAATGAGGAGAGCATCGGCATGCAAAATGAGGCATCAGGCATGGTCTTGGCAGACTTATAACATCATCAACAGTGTTTTCTCTCTTCCCAATGAAGACTAAGGCTACCACTTCCCATATAAATACGTAGACTTGGTCATTTTTAAGGATCTTCTCACACTTTTTTAAAGAGCACTGCTCTCCAAATTTTCCACCTGAATCAATAAAAGATAGTTTTTACCTCTAGTTAGATGGATTGTGCAGAGTATGCCTTGAATGTTAATCTGTGTCCAGTCATTGTCTCTTGATGCTCTCATAGGTTCAACCCCAGCAAACCTGTGATCTACAAAGTGCCACTGTCTGCTACTGCTAGGAGTAGAGTTCTATTTTGGAGGTATAGAACAGGTGAGGTCACTTACAGTGTGTATTTCTTAGCACCTTGGTGAGTCCCTGTTTCCTGTGCTTTCCATAAGAACCTCCCTGTCATCGCAGTGACCTGGTCATTTTTGCCAAATCTGAGTGTATGTATGTTTTGTCTGGTCCTGAGTGTGGATGTGGGAAGCTCACTTTAATTTTTGGTGTATCACCTCTTTAGAGTAGGCTATTTGTTTTTATGCATTTTCTCTCTCCCTTTTCATCCCCCCCAGTATATCTATATATCTATATTTTGCACTGCTTGAAAGAAACAAGATAGATCAGAGGGAACTAGCCCATATCTAGAGACTCTCCTCTCCTGCTTCACCATCCCACAGGGGAGAGAGGGGTTTCCATGTTGCGGGGAGAGGGCAAGAATCCATTTTCCTACCACTTGGGTGCACTTTTCAGCGTCAATAGTATGATTTCAATGTGAATTCCTATGAGACATTAACACCATCACTTTATTGTAAAAAACACATAAATGTCATATGAAAACTTGTAGGTAAGCACACAAATGATCAATACTTATCAATATAGAAGGAAATAACTTACATAGAGAATAAAATAGCTAATCACATCATAATCATGAAATACATAAAGTGACAAAGTATTGATTTAATCAATCATAACATTATTGATAATTTAAACATGCAAATGAAATAAAATTGAATATAAAAAAGATGCTTTAAATGAGATTCCTAGGGGATAGGGACTACTTGGCATCATTTTAAATGAGATTCCTTGGTTGTTTGGTTAAATTTAAAAAGTTATATTACTATCAAGTGATTGAATACAAAATTGAGCTAATGTGTTTCATTGAAGTTGGATTTTTGTATATATGTCACAACTATACCTTTGTAGACCAAATTTAATTAAATTTCTACCTTTAAAAACATATAGTGAAGAGAGCCTGATGAAAACCAAAGTATGGTTTCAATGTGAATTCATGCTAGACATTAACACCATCAATTTATTATAAACAACAAATAAATTCCATATGAAAAATTGTAGGTAAGCACACGAATGATCAATACTTATAAATAGAGAAGGAAAGAACTTACACAAAGAATACAATAGCTAATCACATCATAATCACAACATACATATAGTGATAAAGTGTTGATTTAATCAATCATAGCATTATTGATAATTTAAACATGCAAATGAAATAAAATTGAGCAGCAAAAAGATGCTTTTGTAGAAATAGAACCTGTATTTGCTAAAAGAATGAAAAATTGTTATAATAATTGATCTCGATCACCATTACAGACTAGAGTTCAGAGAGGAACTGGTAATATTCCAAGAGCACTTTCAACCATTTTTTTTATCATCCCTAAAATATAATATGACTCTTCTATAAATATATAAGGATTGGGGCTCACCTCCAAAAATCATGAGGATCTTGTCCTATGCCATGATGGCCACTCATTGTAGTAATAACCATATTTCAAAAAAAGAACCAAAATAAATTTGAAGAAACTCATAGAAAATCTATGGGAATCATCTCCAAACATGTCAAGGTAGCTAAGAGGTGTTAACTCCCAACTATCTCGCTGGGCATTTCTAGATTTCAGCATGACTGATACAAGATCAAACTCCTTATTTAGACTAACCAAGTTAATTGGAGGATCTTTGAAGATCACCTCTACTTGAGTTACTAGTCTTCAAGAGACCTAAAAAACTACATCCATTGAGGCCTAGACCCTTGAAACCTGGTTGATGCTTACAGTGCATTGGGTTGATAGATCCAACATTGCCCATACTCCTTGATTTACCTTAGTCACTTTCTCCCTCATAACCTGGTTGAACTGACCTAGGTAGACTTTGAATTCCCCTTGGTTGAGTATACTACCATCCAAGTGGAATAGAACTAAAATATTGACCTTCAAAAAGTATGTCAGTATCTTTTTCTTACCCTCTTCCAGGGGTTTTATGGAAAAATGGGCCAAGGCTAACCACTCCTCCATCATTACTCTCATGTTTCTAGCATAAGTTTGGTATAATATCAAATCTAAGGTAGGAATCATCTTGAGATCTAGGAACATCCCCTTGTTGACCATAACTTGTAGCTTGCATCACTTCCCATCAATCTTCATGATTTTTCCCATGTAAGCCTGTGTCCTCTATATAATTGAATCAGTCTTAGATATAGTCTCCATTACCTTCCCTATGATCAATAAAATTAATAGGAAGGTGTCAACCTACCTAATTAATCTAAATGGGAATGTGCTTTTCACTTAAGCCTTAAGAGTTTAGACTTGGCTCTACATATCCTCAAGGAGTTTCTTAGATATGCCATGGGTAGTTTGCAACATAAATAGTGGGTCCTCATCTACCTTCTCTTCCCCAATAGAAATCCTCATCTTGTTAAGGGAAAATATATTTTGATGGGTTTGCCATATCACTATTTTCCCATCCTACACAAACCTTTGAGTTTGTGTCCTTTCATGCTCCTAGAGGCTCTATCAAAAATCCATTGCACATCTAAGTTACCTTAGACATCCATATGTGGAGTATGTAATATTGGTATCATCTCTTGAGATGTCAAGGCTATAAGACATGTGGCTAAATGGTGGTCAAAGGTAGAGGATAAGGTGGAGGAGAGATAGAGGAAGTGGAAGTAGTAAAAGAGGAAAGGAGTGGAGGTAGAAGTAGTATATGAATGAAGGGAGGAAGAATGAAAGGAGAAGCCCATGGGAAGAATTGAGCTCACCATTATTCCTAGTTTAGGTTGACCTAAGATAGGATTGGTCCCAAGAATAGATCATGGAAAAATAGATATGATATGAGTTGATTGAAGGTGAAATCAATGGGGCCTTGGGTGAGGGATAGAGCAGGCTGGGGAGCCACTCACTAGGCTCTTGCTATAAGAGCTAAAGGAGTTAAAGGATGGGTCACCTTCTACTTTTTCTTTAGCCTATTCTATATATTAGTTATGAGTGATGGGATTACAGGTTTGACTGTGATAACTCGATTTATAGGAGCTAGTGGCAGATGACTTAGATCCATAAAAGGAATCATCAGGCTAACTAGAGTGGGGGTCAAGAGTATCTCTACTAGAGGCAGTGAAATCTTAGAGGCTATAACCACACTTGTTATCTAGGACATGCCCATAAAAGGCACTAGGAAAAATCCAAAATGTGAGATGGGTGGAGTGGGAGGGAAAGTGGAAGTGACAATGCTTAGAAGGACTGAGACCAATGGTATTTAGGCAAAAGATGAAGAAAAAAGATTGGGAAATAATAGAAGTGTAGTTGAAGTAGTGGGCATAGGAATAAAGAGTCAAAACATAGTAGGAGTAAGGGGCATAAGGTAAACAAGAGGAGATGGAGGAGTGAGAAGGTGAACTTAGATAGGTGCCTACTGAGTTCCACATTTGAGGCTTGCTAACAAATTGACCCTGGTATCAAATCTTAAATGATGTATTACTATTGGTTGACTAGACTATGCTTGGGCTACCTAACATTGTGTAGTCTGAACTTGTGGATATTAGGGCTTGGTGAAAAGCACTACTAGAGTAGGTGAATTCAGAGTGCCAAAAACATGTGAAAGAAGTGGAGGCCTAAAGCGAAGCTTGAGGAATGAAGGCTATTGGTGGAAGTGGAGATTAAAGAACTGGGGCTGCAGGTAGAAGTGAGGATTGAGGATCAAGTGGAAGAGGTGAAGGGGTATATTGAGGAGGAGAAGGTGGTGTGGTTCCCTTAAATATCTTGAGAGAGATGCCCATATTATCATATAAAGGAGTTAGAGAAAGAGCTTGAGGAACTGAGACTACTTGTGGAATTGAAACTTGAGAAATTAGTATTGCTATTGGAAGTAAAACTTGAAGAACAACTAGGGGAGGTAGAGGCATAAATTGAAGAAGAGAAGGTGGTAGGATGACCTTCAAGATTCTTTGTGATATAGCTAGATAATTTATAATCAAGTCATCTATGGGTCAAATAGGTATTGGAGAAACTATTAAGGGGTATTCTTGAGCCTTTTTCCCTTTCTTTTTCCTCTTGGCCACTATCTATAATTGTACCTCATGGTCATCAAAACCATTTAGATCAATCTCATCATCATCCTCAACCTAATGGCTATGGTTGATGTTTAACTAAGATCTATACTATGACAAGTGGGCCCAAATCAGCCCTTTAGGGTCCCATTGTTGAAGCTTTTATTTTGTCATAGTGAAAGAGTCTTGGTCGCCTACCATCTTTTATATGGAGGGAAAGTTTTTGTAAATGTGCCCTTGTATCATGATGGGGAATGGAGGGAACATATTATACTAGTGCTATATATAGTGCTTGAGGATGCCATTCACCAATTGATAGGATATCTCCTTCTCTATTAATAAGCACAAGGGTTCTTTCATGAAGCGTACAACTTAGATCACTGTGTCCTTTTTATACAATCAATAGTCCCCTATGGTTGTGATAGATTCCCACATTGTCTTTGAAAGCTAAGGCATGGGAACTTCATTGATCACTTGGTACACTATTAGGTAGAAATACTTATAGATGTCTCAATCATGTTGGTGGTACTGGTAACCATATAGCTTGAAGAAAACCACATGGATATTTTGGCCACCAGGAACCCAGGTAGGAAATACTAATAAGTTGAATGAGATCATTCCATATATGGAATCAAATAGATAGCTATTCATGTATAAATTTCCCCCATTTAAGGCATTTATAATGGCCTAGATCAAGTTGAATCTGATCAATCCTCCAAGTTTTGGGGTGTTGGATCGAGTCAAAATCATGTACAGTAGGGGAACCCATAGCTTGTTGATATGCTAACAGTCTGAATCTCCAAATAACCAATTCAGAAGGATCATGCCTACTCATACTTCTTATCTCAAGGTGCATACCATGTAAGCATTGATATTTTCTTTATTCACGCACTTAGAGTTTGGGTTCTCAGCCTAGTCTTACAGGACAATATAGATCTTGTGATTGGCCATCTAGGTCGATACTATTACTACATCATATGAGAGTAGGAAGTCTGGGATAGAGGACTATGCCTTTAAGTCATTCCCATATATGTCTATAATTTCTTATTTAAAAGTGAGTAAACATACCTAATTATTAAAACCATATTATACTCAGATGCCCTTGTGAAGAATGTCACCCAATAGTTTGGTGCAAGGAAATGTCTCTAGTTTAGCCATGACTCTATGGAGTTTACATATTTTATAAGATTGAAGGTCATCCTCGTATTCAGCCTCTTGGTCATCATCATCACCAAAGTTCCTAGGGACCTGTTCAATTACTTTGAATATGTCATTGTAATTATTGTATCTAGTTAAACCAATAGAGAAAGTGTTATCTCAGTACTCAAGATTGGGTTTCATGTTAGAGGATGTACCATCCATTGAAATGGAACAAAAAAGGAATTAGGAAGCTTTTGGGTGTTTAAGGCATGAGATACAAAAGTTTTTTATGGATTTTAAAACAAGAAGTTCAAAATTTCTTCTAAGCCAACAATGGTAACCGTTAATGAACTTCTTTTAGGCTTTAAAAGCTTGTGCATGTATGTCTCTATATTAATGTCATTTGATAACTCACTTGCCATGAATTTAAAATTTGAATTGGTGGTGATATTTTCACCTTTTAATTCCTAATCCAGAATTGAATTTAGAGTGCATGATCCTCCACTGCTAGTTGAATATATCATTGGTGATGGGATGTTTTCCTAATCTATCTAATCTAGTCTAGCTTCCCATTCCATTAATGATGAGTGTGTGGTAGGCACATAGTCACATACCTTGGAGTTTCTTTAGATAATCCCCACTTTCTAACATGTGTCATTATTCTATTAGATTTTTATTAATAATTTCTATCTAAGCATGGATTTTCACTCCATGCATTTATCCTAAATAGGATGATGTGTCACTTAGGGAAACATGATGTACCTCGATTAGTCTTGCTTAATAGCTTCTACTTTATTCTAAGCTTTCTAATTCACAAGTGACAATAGTTCATCTTTGCATTATGTGATGCAATAGCTTCCCATTGAGATGGACTCTCCTAGGGTCTAACATATTTGATAGGTTTGAGAGACTCACCTTTCTCACTCATGAATGTGTGGCAGATATGTGATCATATACATTAAGGTTACCTTAGTTAATCCCTACTTTATGACACATGTCATCAATCTATTGAATTTTTATTTGAAGTCATTGTCTAAGCACAAATTTACACTCTATGCCTTTATCCTGAGTAGGATGATGTGTCACCTATGGACACATGTTACATCTTGGATCAATTTTACTTTACAAATCCTACTTTATTCTAAGCTTTTCAAGTCATGAGTGGAAATTAATTCATCTTTGCATTATGTGACACAACTTCCTATTAAACTAGGCTCTCTTAGGATTTAACATATCTGATAGGTCCAAGAGACTCACCTTTCTTGTTCATGAGCATGTGGTAGGCACATGATCACATATCTTGAATTTGACTTGGTTAGTCCCTAGTTTTTGACATGTGTCATTAGTCTATTAGATTTTTATTAGTGGTCACCATCTAAACAAGGATTCATACTCTATGCCTTTATCTTGAGCAGGATAATGTGTCACCCAAGAACACATGCTACACCTTAATCGATTATACCTAACAATTCTTACTTTATTCTTATCTTTTCAAGTCACAAGTGGTAATTAGTTCATCTTTGCATTATGTGATGTAACAACTTCCCATTGAGCCTGGGCTCTCTTAGGCTTTGACATTTTTGATAGGTCTAGGAGACTCACCTTTCTCACTTTGAATGATGCACTAATTCATCATTGAGCCCTATTCTCCTAATCTCTAACATCTTTAACAGGTCCTTTGCATTTCCCTTTAACTCCAAATGACATGGTGAGTGCCTATTACATTATGATTTCTTGAGATCTAACATCTATACTAGGTGTAAAGGAGCCACCTTTTTTATTTTGAATGATATGGTGATCTACCATTATCATAGGTTCTCTTAGGCTATGTCATCTATGAAAGGATTGGGTGGATACTCTATCTGACTTTGAATCACACAACATTTCCCATTAAACCAAGCTTTCTCAGGCTCTGATATCTATGATAGGTCTAGGGACTATCTTTTCTAACCTTAAATGACATGATGATCTCTCATTGGGCCATGCTCTCTCAAAATCTAACATTTTGATAGGTTTGGGAGACTGGCCTTTTTGACTTTGATTGATGCAGTAAGTTCTCATTGGACTAGACTCTTCAAGATTCACAAGATGACAAAGTAAGAATGAAAAAAAAGAAAACCATTCATTAAAGATTACCTATCAGACATAGATCATTCCTTGACTACTCTGAATATGTCATTATAATTCTTTTACTTGATTAAACCAATAGGAAAATTGGTGTCTCGATACTCACAATGCATGGCACGCACGTAACTACATACCTTAGAGTTTAATGTGTTAGTCTCTACTCTTTGACACATGTTATCAATCTATTTTTTTAACTATTGATCACTATTTAAGCATGGGTTTGCACTCCATACCTTTATTCTAAGTAGGATTATGTGTCATCCAAGAACACATGCCATACCCTGATTGGTCTTGGTTAATTGTTCATTCTTTATTTTGAGTTTTTTGAGTCACAAAGGGTAACTAGTTCATCTTTGCATTATATGACATGACAAATTTTGATTTAGATAGGATCTCTTAGGTTTTGATAGGTTCAAGAAACTTGTATTTCTAACTATGAAAGATGTGTTGATCTCCCATTGAGCTTAGCTCTCCTAATTTCTGATATCTATGATAGGTCTTGGCCACTCCCCTCTTTGACACTGAATGATGGGGTGAGTGCCCATTATGGTGGGTTCTTCTAAGCTCTAACATCTTTGATAGATGGGGGAGTCACATTTATGGCTCTAAATGATTCGATGATCTACCATTGGTTTGGGTTTGCTAGGCCTATGCCATCTTTGATAGGTCTATATAACTAGCCTCTCTAACTCCAAATGATGTGGCAAGTTTCCATTGGGCTAGGATCTCCTTGGTTATGAAATTTATGATAGGTCCATGGAACTAGCCTCTCTGACTCTAAATGACATAATGATCTACCATTGGGTTATGCTCTCTTGGGATCTAACATTTTTGATGGGTTTGAGAGACTAGCCTTTCTTACTCTATTGATGCAATGAGTTCCTATTGGGCAAGGCTTTGCCATATTCAGAGGATGACAAACTAACAATGACAAAAAAGAAAACCATTCATTAAATCTTATATGTCACCCATATAAAACTCAATTTTTCTATGGAGGATAATGAGTTTCTTGCTCTAAAAAATGGATTTGGGGGACATTTTCTCGTGAAAATCAATTTACAATATTACCAACATGATATGATAAAAGTAAATAAATACTACTTAGTGCTTTTTAGAAAAGTTAAAAAAGTATGTTATTACTTGAGTAAAGTCAAAGTCATGTTTATTTTTAAGTTTTAAGTAGGCATCATGGCATAATATCCACAATAGATATTTCTTGTACAAATCCAATGATTATTTTGAGTCTTTTATTGCTTCAGTTTCCATACTTTGATAATTGTTAATAGCTTACTCAAAATTTGATCAACCCACTCTGTTCATGATTGCAAAGTTTACATTTTTTTAATCATTTATATTTTTAACTATAGATTTGAATTGTTTATGGCTATTTACCTTTTTCTCATTATAATGTTTAAAATTATAATTTCAAATTTTTTAAACAACACATTATGCTTATATGGTACACATAGTTTAATTTTTTTAGTAGTTAAAATGTGTCTATCTCATTTGTTTGTAAACTATATAGATCTACACATGAAAAAAACAAGGCAACAACCACCTAGATTTCCATATTGTCACTGGTAACCATTAATGGACCTTGTTTAGGCTTTTGCATACATCTTTTTACATTGATGTCATTTGACAGATCACTTACTCCAAATTTGAAAATTTGAGTTGTGTTGAAATTTTATCCTTTTATTTCCAAATGCAAAATCAAATTCACAACCCATGATCCTACACTGTCAGATGGATATAGAAATGGTGATATGATGTTTTTTAAAACTATCTAATTAGGTCTAGCTTCCCATTTTGTTAATATTAAGCATGTGTTAATCATGTGGCCACATCCCTTAGAGTTTCCTCGGCTAGCCCATGCTTTCTAACATGCATCTCCCCTCTATCAAATTTTTTAACTAATGGTCACCATTTAAGCATAGTTATGTGTTATATGGCTTTATGATATGCTAGATGATGTAACACCCAGGGAGTAGTGGTACACCCCAATTGGTTCTAGTTAACCATTTATACTTCATTTTGAGCTTTCCTGGTCACAAATGGTAACTAATTCATTTTTACATTATATGACACCCTAGTTTCCCATTGGACCTAGCTCTCTCAGGGTTTGATATCTATGATAGATTAGGAGATCTCACTTTTTTACCTCTGAATGACCTAACAATCTTCCATTTAGACTATATTTTCTAGGTGCTCACATCTCTAGTGGGTTTGAAAGACTATTTTTTGATGATGAATGATGTGGTGAGTCCCTATTACATGGCACTCTCCTAGGATTTGACATTTTTGACAACACCTGGGAGCTCATCTTTTTGAATCTAAATGATTCCATGATCTCCCATTGGGCCTAGCTCCACCAGGATCTGACTTCTCTGACAGTTCTAAGAGACTACCCTCTCTAACTCCAAGTGGCATAGAAAATCTATTCAAATTCAATCCATGTCATAAAAACCCTTTATCAGAGCATTAAACACTAATAAATAAGTATTAACTAAATTCATTGCTTTTAAATCTACCACATTAATAAAAAAATGTCATCACATATGTTATAAATGTCAGCACACATGTTTTAATAACATAACTTAATAAATGGATAAGATTATATATTGTTATTGATAATCATAGTATGTACAGTGATGACATCAGGGATTGACATTGGTAATCAATTTCATTTTTTCTCCTTCTTTGCCTTTGCTACTACCATATTTTGGATATGATTCATTCATGCCTATTTATTTCCTTCCCAACATTTTTTCCCCTAATCTAGCTTTGAAATATTTATTCTTATCATCTAGTTCTACTCATAGTTCAATATATCCTACTGTGTAAGAAGCTTTGGATCATCATTTTTTTTTGTGCTCCTACCAAAAACCACAAATGGATTTCATTGGTAGAGTCTCACCTCATCATTTGTAAAACATATTCTTGATTCCTTCTGAGCAATTTTTCAATGCTATCCTTTATATCATTAGGGAATAATTTTTCTCCACCATTAACATGATCAAAGTTAGTTCAATGGTTGCTTCTGTATTTGCTACCAACATAATGTTCCTCCTCTCTGAAAAAGAGAAGGTAAAATCCTTGGTTGAATTCTTTGTTAATCTAGTCTTTAGGGTCAGTTTGAATGAAGTTATAACAACCCTATATGTTGATCAAAGAGATCCTCTACCCTTTTCTGGTAGAGACAAGTTTGGGTTCATGCTAATCACTATGTTTAGGGCCCTAGAGAGGTTATTGTTTATTCTACATGATTACATTTAATCCCTAGCCTGTAAGATGAAATCAAATAGGTTATCTGGTTATTTGTTTCCCCCATATTTAAGTAATGCTTTGTCACCTATACCTACTATGGAACACATGCATGTTGTTCACCATTCTCACCAAAGGGTTGAATCTCTCATATTCTTGGCTAGGTTGGTGTTTCATGGAATTTGCCCTTCTCCTCCATGGTTAGTTAGACAATTTATGACAAAAAATACCATGGCTTGAAATGAACGTTTAGTTGTAGATAAATGCAAGTCTAAGTAATTGGACACTCTGTCTACCTCGGTGGTTCATGGTTCCAATGTGGTGGTTGCTGATTTGGCTTGTGAGAAGCATCCTTTGCTGGTTGGGGATTATTCCAGGCCTATCTCTACTTTCAAGTTTATCAAAATCATACCAATTAATTATATTTGTGAATGTCCCCCTTTTTTCGATCTGATACCACTTTTTCCTTTTTTTTGCACTCTGCTAATACATTTTAAGTTTTTTTTAACTAGACCTATATTATGTCAAGGAAATGAAAATATTTTGGTTAGTATTTTTTTTATATATATTCTTATTTTTTTATCAAGAATGGGTCCCATAAAATGGTATTTATTAAAAAAAAACATAACTTAATCCATTATTTCAAATATAAAACTATGAAAATATAAAGATCATGATTGATATAATACTATAATAATACATAATTTAGTCAATGATGTTGCCAATTATTTTTCTCTATTTTTTTTCTTGGACTTGTCAGTAATTCCACCAAGTTTTATACTTAGAAAATGATCCCATGGAACCATAGCTTTAAAAAAAAAAAAAAGGGGCTCTGTATTTTTAGAAAAAGATTCTAAAATTTCCTTTTCCTATGCCTTATTATGCATTAACCGCTCCATGCAAACACTACTTTGGCTGCATGCAAGTACTAAAACTGCTTTATGGCTCTTATTTGTATTGATTTATTTTAGACTATTATACATTATATATTAAATTAAAAGAATATAAAATAATAAATTAAATTTAAAATTTAATTAATTTTTTAAATTTTGTATTAAATCATACTAACATATATATCTTAGATACATATATGTAAAAGATGTTGAGATATATTATTATGGAGGAGCCTACATAATTTTGGATTTGTAGTATAAATGAAATAGGGCACCTTGAGAATGATATATATCAATGTATTTTACATAAATTTATTTAAGATATGTATGCTAGTCTATATAAATATATATTTTATTATTATAATATAATATGTTATAATATCCCTAATAATAGGGTTAGCAAAAAAAATTAGAAGTGACCTCCAACTAGTTGGACTCTTCCTCAAGGTTAAATGATCAAAGCTTAATTTTGATGGGGTTGTAAAGGGTAACCCAGATTGGGCTAATGCTGAAGGTATCTGTAAATATTTTAACAAAAAATTTCTCCTTGGATATAGTGAATTTTTGGGCACCAACAACCTCATCGAATATAATGCTCTTTGGAGAGGGATCTCTATAGCATCATAACAGAGATGGACTAATCGTGATACTGAAGGTGAGTCTTAACTAATTGTGGAAACAATGAATTTAGGAAACATCACTAATTAGAATCTTTCCAATGTCTTGGAGGATTGTATAAATCTTTAGAATAAATTTGCGCACTTCAATTTCCATCACACCTACTATGAAGGTAACCAGGCTGCAAACCAGTTTGTAAATATTGGTGTTGGACTTAACTTTGAAGATAATCACTTGGAATTAATTTACATGCCAAATTTGGACTCAAAATCTAAGAATCTTATTGAGTTGTATTTCAATCATTGATCAATTACTACTATTAATGATTGAGGCTAGTGATTCCTACTACATCATCACCTGAGGAATTTGGGTTTATTTTAAGTGGCTCATTGGTATTATGACTTGGTATGATAATCAATATACATGGTAGTAGGCATGAGTGAGATCCCTTAACATCTCCCACTTCTTTCCTCACTTGGTCATTTTGATATTTATGTGGGTTGAGAAATAGGTCCGAGAGAAGTAGAGTGTTATTCTCGACATAGAAACCCCTTCAGCTAACCCAAGAACCTATAAGATAACTATTTAATGTAAATATAAGGACATGGTGCTCAATACTATCAAAGAGATAACTTCAAGAATGTTGCATAAGTATTCATTGGATGACATCCATCACTCCTTGGGGTTGATTAATGACCTCAAGTTGAGGCACTTTTTGAATTTTGGGGTTTTGCTGGATTAATATGGAAGAAATAAATTCTTAATGGTGTGAAATAAGATAATTTGTTAAATTGGATTCCCACCAACATTCTGTATGCTCATGTCTCCATAAGGTTGGGTGGTGGTGCTTTTATCGATTCAGTAATTCAAGCCTTAGAGGATCTCAAGTAATCCACCCCCAGGTTGGATACCCTTAATCTAACCCAATTGATTAGAATTTAGATGGTTCTATTTAATGCCATCAACTCATTGGTAGTCCATGAATAAGTTGATCACTTTGGGAATGTGGTGGACACTATGATGGACTAGTTCTGGGTTCATTTGAAGGCCAATATAGTTGACAACATCTCTTAGAAATGCAAGTTGAATGTTATGTATGATAATTTAGGTATTCTAGTTAGCAAGGATGACTCTAATATGGTATATTCTCTATCAGTCTTGATCATTAAAGAGGAAACATGCAAGGATGGTCCAATGGTGGTGGTTTCCATATCTTCTAATGATGTCTAGTTTTTCTACTTTATTCAATTTCAAGATATGTAATTCGGTTTTTAATATTAGTATACTTTCCAAAATAACTAAAATTATTATTATTATTATTTTAATATTTACCTATTTTCACTAGGGTTTTTAGAACTTTTTAACTAAATAGACTTAGCCCCTTTTTTGGATCTATCAAAATAATAATAATAATATAGTATGATATATAGTTATAATATATTACTATATTACTATTATATATATTATTATGATAAAACATAATAATTTTATATAATATTATTATATATTAGAAAATATAATTATCATATATATTATATGATATTTATATAGTATAATATTATAATTACTAATATTATAATATGTAGTGTGGACATGTTTGCATTTCCCCCCTAGTAAGATACACATAAAATTATAATAAATATAAGAATTGTTTGTAATGTTTCCTACCTATACTATGAATTATTCCAACATTTAAAGGGAAATGTTGAATAAATAATTTTCATAAAAAAAAATCATGATGTATAGGGTCAACTGTCAAATTCAGTCCATGTGTATATTGGTATTTCCCTTGGGCCGCAAAAAAAACATAAAAGACCCTTTTAAGCATCACAAAGCTCAATAATTAATGGACATGCCAAAGGGTAAGAGGCCAAGGAAATATTTTTTCTTATATAAAATTTATTAATATGTAACATATGGTTTTTTCCTTTAGGGTAGAATGTTGTTGGTTGGATTTAAGGATCTATTTTAGAATTGAATTGTGCTTATTCTACTCCTTAAAAGTTTGTAATATTGTATTATTATAAAATAACAATAAATAAGTTTTGATCAAATTTAATGCTTGAATACCAACTAAAATCTAATCTTGGAGTGACCCCACCATTAGATACTCTCACCTTGTACAATTTTGATTAGCAAATATTATTCAAAGTTTTGGCCACCTTTAATATCTTGTCTCTTATTTATGGATTTTTGTTAATGTCACTTGAAATTTTTTAATTATGTTTTTATGACCATAGAATTATATTTAAATATTTAATTTTAAATTTTCATGAGAATTTTACATTTTTTTTCCATTCTAGACCCTATTTTAAGTAGATATAGTCAGGGGCGACATTATCCTCTCTGCTCTACACCACTCTAATTGTCTCATTTATGTGAGCCATCCCAAACATGAGTGTTGTGTCTTAGGAGTAATGGATTATGCCACAAAATGAATCCTTAAATAGAACATGTATTCATACATGATTACCTCCTCCAATACATTTACCTTATTTGGTTATCCCTAGCTCATCTTTAATACTGCAAGTATCTTACTCATGTTTGCTAGGCTCTAGGTATTTGTGTTTACCTAGTTTTGTCTTATGTGGGGTTTAGTCCCACATTGGCTAGTTTAGATTTCATATTGTTTTACCTTGAATATATAATCAATTGATATTCATTATAATATACCTACTTCTTTATGCTTTTACATGCTTTTTTAATACTTTACATATCTCATTATGTGTTAGCGATTTATCTTGTTTTCAATTGGTTTCTTTTGAGTCTATGCTGAAGCATCAATGGCTATGGTAATGAGCCATTGGAGAGATATTGGTTGAATATTTTTGATAAATATTTCATGGTACTAGAGCCACCCTACAAATAACCATTACTTAGCTTGTATATTTCTTTCCATATCTCACAAAGTCATATCTAGATATTTGATTGGATCTATTATTTATTTGACCATATGATAATTTGGATCAGATGTATAGGTTGGAATATTGTTATAGGTCTTCATAATTATAATTAAAAATTAGTTTTGACATCCTTTTTTTAGTGCATTGGAAGAACTGCATTGGGACAAAGACCTAAGTAGAGCATTGAAGTTTCATGTAATAATTTTTTTGTTTTGGACTGTGTATTAGCATTAGAAGATTGAATGAGTGTGCAGAGTAATGGAGGGAGATAACTATTAGAATATGTCTATGTTTATTCTAGGAGGATCTAACCTACATTCCATCTCTTGATAGATGCATTGGAAGACATTTCAAGTGCCACTCTACACATTTCATTTCTACATTGGAGCTCTTGTCTTTCATAGGTCTACATTTTTGTATAAGACTAAAATTTCTAAGTAAAATGCATTTAATATCATAATTCTACATTCTAATATTCACCTACCCAAAATTGTATTCCTTCACTTTACTAAAGTCACGTGAGATTCAAAAGCATCTAGGTCTATATTAAGAGTGAAGCATAATGTTGTGCATGGAGGAGATGTGTAAGATGCCTTCCTCAAACCTTTTTAGAGGTATAAAAAATGATAGGGGGTGAATCAATGTGAAAAATCTTATTTCAATTCCATATATTATTCACTAATCAATCAAACAGATCTAGAGATATAGTAATGCATAAATAATTATCATATGAGCAATAATGGAAAGATAACACATGCACACAAGATCTATATGGGAAATCATATTGGGGGATAAAACACATTGATGTATATCTTGTAATATAGTACTATAAGCAATGAATCAAACTTTTTAGTGAGGCACCAACCCCACAAGGAGCACCGACCCCTTACTAGTCAAGCACCAACACAACTAGTCCTTTAACTAGATCCAACCTACAAGGAGGCTCCAACCCCATAAGTAACCAAACACCAAATAAATTAATTTTAATATATAATCGATTTATTAAAATTTCTACTCACTCAAATGAATATTACCTTTTTGTTCTTCTCACACTTATTTCTCTCTCAAACAACTTATTAGGCCTTCTCACTCAACTAGCCCTTTCCTTCACAGAATTAGGTCAAATGACCTTTATCAATACCTATAGAAACATAGTTATATATTCATGGAATATTCAAAAAACATATATAATTATCTTCAAGCTCTTTAACTATTCTTTAAAACTCTATATCCTTCGTGTACTTGCTCAATTCTCTAACTAGTCAAAATAGGTCTATTAGGCCTTTTCTTTATACTTGACTCTTGCTCATACCCATCTTGGTCAGAAAATAACCTTAATAAACTTGGATAAAACTTGAAATAGATAAATAAACACATTTAAAAAGTGAAAAAATCACTAAATAGGTCAGTCATTACCCTTAAGGGCCAAAACCACCATTAGGCCTAATAGAGACCTAATGCAATTAGGCCTTCTCTAAGAACACGTTTCACTTAGACCTCATTAAAACAATTTGAGCCTTAAAAAATGGATGAAAAACTTAAAATTTCACTTTAATATACAAATATTAAGATAACCTTATGTACCCAACACCATTTGGCTCTTTTCACTCTTTGAACTACCCTATTAGGTCTACTCGCAAATAGACCTTCTTACTACCAAAAAGTCTATCTAACAAATATGATGCATAAAAACAACTTTTAAAAAAAACATATGAATATAATATAAATTAACTCAATTTAAACATAATGTTTATTATAATTCATAAAATAGGGAAAAAGACCCTAAATTGATCAACTTCATAAGCTTACTTAGAACTGCACACAGGCCTTAAGAACCCGGTCAAAAGCCTTTGAATTTTCATACCTTAATAGGATTTTATAATACATAAATATGTGTTAAAGTGAACCTATTAAAATATATAATAATTTCATGGGAATTTCATCCTTCAAGTCAATGCAAAATGACTTAGTAACATCATTTTCACTCACACAGAAAATTGCCCGTAGCACCAAAAACACAGTCATGAAAACTAAGCCTTAGAACATCTATGTAAAAAATTTTATGATATTAAAATGGGTTTTAATTAAAATTAATCATAATTATATAATATTTTAAAATATATATTACATGGTTATATATCAATATTGGTCTTACATGCTAATTTCATAATTTCACTCTACACAAAACTTCACTATGTTAGACAGACCTTTTTGGATGAGCATAATAAACATTTATAAACCAATGGGATATGATGACTATGTTTTAATAATTAACTGATGCATTTGGATCCATCTTTAGTCCTCTACAACCAATCCCTAATCTCATTCTCATCCTTGCTTGGTTTTCTCACTATCTTGCCTATTAGGATTGTTTAGCTATATGTCATCTTCCATGACTATTTTTTAAAATTTCAAGTCTATAAAATGATAAAATTTTTAATGGGAATAAAATATAATTATTACAAATCATCCTCCATCCATTTTCATGCTTTAACCTGATCAAACTTGCTTATTACATCAAAATTCCTAGAAACAAGGGGTTTCCTATAGCTTTTACTGATTGTTAAGACAAACTAAAATTACCTGGAGAAACTTGGAAGAGTACTTTACATGTTAAAAACATAAAAATAGGTCAAAAAAACATTCTGATCCATAACCAACAATATATTTCTTATTGGGTCATTAAGAGGGTTTTGAATAGTTTTCATTGTTAGTAATCATTCATAAAGGATTGCCCCTCAACTCTAAAATAAATTCCAAGAAAATAAGGATAGGGAACTTACCAAAATTCCATGAATTACTTAGGATCTCATGAAAAGGTTTCATGTACCAATGAACACAATAAATTCCTTCTCGGGTCTATAATACCTCATTTTGTACACACAAAGGACCTTATCGCCAGTTTTCATAATTTCTTCTTCAAAAAATGATCTAAAAATTTGTAAAAAACTTAACACAACCTCTCACATATATATAAATGATATAAATATCATTGGTTCTTTTGGAAAATATCTTGAGCCCTCATTAGTCCATTTTAGTTTTCTTTGTACACAAGGTCTTACACTGCCAATCATAATTTGATCATGAACATACCTTGAAGCTTAATGAATTGATTTCAAAGCCTCATCCACATGTCATATGAACTCATATACTACTAATAAATTATCAAAATTCATCACACAAGTCTCATACTGATCACCTCAACATCCTACCAAGCATATGCCTTCTTACTAAGTCTCTCAAGTAAGACTTATGAACTCACATTAAGAACAATAATGTCAACACAAAATGACATCAATGACACTTTAATGAAATCAATGACAAATTTAGGAATATGTTAGAACACATTTTATAAAATTTCCCACTTTTTCATTGATGGAAACCACTCATTGATGGCACCTACTTAGAGAGGCTTCTCTTACTGGAATACATCTCTTCAATGTAGATCAATCTCTCCCTTTGACATTAATGAAAAATTACTACCTGCAACAACAATTCAACATACAAAAATGAAATATCATGTTATCAAACTTCCCTATCATATTGTATATCTTAGATAACTTCTTCTTAATAGATTGATATGACTCCCCCTTTGACCTCATAGCTTGTGCACTTTTCCCCTATTTGTTGGAGCTAAAACACATCCTTATCATCTCCCCCTAAGCACTTTGTCTTGATTAGTTACTAATAATAACTAGGAATCACACCTAATTCCTATCTTAGATGTTTAAAAAAAGCATTTGGAAGAGTCTTAGTCAATATATCTATAATTTGATCCTTTAAAGACACAAATTCAAGATTAATTCTTTGTTCACTCACTTGTTCACTTAAGAAATGATACTTTATAAGAAGGTGTTTGGTATTTGAATGTATGATATGATTATTTGTAACACTTATGGAACTAGTATTACCACAAATAATAGGACTAAGATCATCAAAATTTACCTTGTAGTCTCTCAAGGTTTGTCTCATCCACAACACTTGAGTATAATATGAAGTTGCTACAATGTACTTAGATTCATAAGTAGACAAAGCCACTGATGGTTATTTCTTACTTAACCATGAGACTAGGCACTTCACTAAGAAGAGGGATACTCCACTAACACTTTTTCTATCATCTAGACTCTGAGCCCAATCTACATATATATAGGCTACTAGATCAAATTTATTAATCCTTAGTTATTATAAACCATATTCCATTATTATTTTGAGATATATAAGTATCCTCTTGATTGATTGTAGATGAGTTTCCTTAGGATCTAATTAGAATCTTCCCATAAGACCTACTGCTTGCATGATGTTAGGTCTAGAGGCAATAATATACAACAAACTCCCAATCATGGATCTATATTTTGTTTGATTGACCCTTGAGGATTCATCCTCCTTACTTAGCTTGCATCCTTTAACCATAGGTGTACTTACAACCTTAAAATATTCCATTTAAAACTTATTTAACATCTCTTTTATATACTTGACCTATGAAATGAACATACCTTTTTTAGATTGACTGGTTTGAAGTCCAAGAAAGAAGGATAGTTCTCTAAGCATAGACATTTCAAATTTTTACTTCATCACCTATATAAAATCCTTGGTTATGTTTTCATTAGTTCCACCAAATATGATATCTTCCACATAAACTACAACTATCAATTGATGATCAGTTTTAGTCTTAACATACAGGATATTATTTGCAACTCTTCTCTTGAAACCTTGGTCCAAAAGGTACTTGTCTAGTCTAACATACCAAGATCTAAGGGCTTGTTTTAGACCATAAAGAGCCATATTAAACCTACAAACATAGTCCTTGTTATCATTCAATAGGAAACCCTAAGTTTGTTCAATGTATACTTCTTATAATTTCCCATTTAGGAAAGTTGACTTGACATCCATTTGGTATATATTAAAGATTTTGAATCCTACATAGGCAATAAACATCCTAATAGTCTCTAACCTTGCTACAATAGCAAAGGTTTCCTCAAAGTCCACTCCTACTAGAGCATAGCCTTTTCACACAAGTATAGTCTTGTTTATAATGACCTCTCCATTATCATTAAACTTGTTCTTGAAAACCCATTTTGTACCAATGATATTTTTATCCTTAAGCCTAGGTACTAACTCCCAAGTTTCATTCTTATTAATTTGATTTAACTCATCATTCATTGCATCTAACCAAAATTTATCTTCACTTTATTTTACATAGATTTTAGGTTCAAAATTTGAAAGTAAGGCAATATCTTCTAGATTAACATCACTCACCAGCATTCTCCTTGTTTGTATACCTACACTTTTGTTTCCAATGATCTAAGATTTAGGATGATCCTTTTGAATCTACCTAGAAGGACATTTTGAGTCCTTTATTTCCTTAATTTCTTATTCATCCTCATCTATATCTATTGCTCCATCATTTTTTGACTGAGAATACGATTTCTTTGTCTCATCAACCTTCACATTTATGCTCTCCACTATATTTTACAATAATTTGTTATAACACCTGTAGGCAAAATTTACTAATCAATATCTCGAGAAAATTTCTTCTTCAAACCTTGAGTCAAACTTGCCTAAGTCCTCATCATCTCTCTTGATATATTATTTACTCCCAAAGACCTTAAAATGTTTAACACTTGCAAGTCTACCATCCCATAACTCATATGGAGTCTTATCACCATTGATTGTAATCTGACCTCTATTCAAAGTGTAAAATGTAGTACTCACAACTTATCTTTAATAGCCATCAGATAACTTGGACTCATTCAACATGGTCCTTGTCATTTATTGAACTATTCTATTCTATTATTAGCTTCTGACTTCTCATTCAAGATTTCCACCTAAGTCATTTCTGTGAAATCATGTATAAACAACATGAAGTATTTGTCACCTTAAATACTTTGAATTCTTGTAGGACCATATAGATAAATATGAATTAGTTATAAATGTCTAGTAGTGGAATATTCTTTAGACTTGAATCTCCTCATAGTTTGCTTACCATGTTGACATGCTTTAAAAAGAACATCTACAGGTTTAGAGATTTTAGGCATGTTCTTCACAGATCCATTGGAGTTGATCTTGATTATATTATCAAAGTTAATATGAACTAAACTACTATTCCATAGACAAATTTCATCTACATTACTCATGAATCACTTCTCTTTTGTGATCTCATTTAGTACATAGAGATTGTTCTCAGTTCTCTTTGCTTTGACAATCAATCTTCCTAATTTTTCTCTCCTTATATCACATCCTTTATCATGAAATTTTAGGGTATGTCCTTAGGTACACATTTGAATTACACTCAATAGGTTGTGTTTCAATCCATCTACATATAACACATTTTATATCTTGGTCTTCTTATTGTCCAAGTTTAAAGCTCCTTTACCAACTATGTTAGCATATGTGTTATCCCCAAACCTTACTGAACCTATGACATTATTATTCAAGGTGATGATTTTTCTTTTATCTCTAGTCATGTGACTTAAATATCCACTGTCTATGTACCATTTCAAATCTTCATTTTGAGTATGCAAGGGAATTTTGGATATCATAGATTCTTCTATAGGGTCTCCTTTCTTGATCCATTCTATAGTGTCATGACTCCATAACTTCTCAACATGATTGATTTTCCTTATATATTTTATCTTACACTCTCTGTAAATGTGTCCTCTTGGGTTTTAGTTATACGACATAATTCTTCTTCTCCATCTATAGTCAACAGGTCTATGCCCAAATTCACCACAAGAGAAATAATAACCAATGAAGGAATCCACATAATATGATTGTTTAACCTTATTTATATTTTTATTAACATAGGATGATACACCACTACCTTTGATATCTCTTGATAGAGCAAATTTATTATTTGCTTGTTGATGATTGACTTCAAACTTGGCAAAGTTTGTATAGGTCTTGATTCTACTAGTTTCATCACTCCTTGACTGATCAAAGTCTTTTAGAACGTAACACTTCTTGAAATATTTTTGTTTTTATCTGAAGACAAGACCTATCATATCATAAAAATATCTTTGACTATCCAAGATATTGTTAATCTTTTTAGTACTTTCCTTAAACTTTTGGTAAGTCCTTATCTTTATTGCATATTTCTCAACTTGTGCCTCTAAAGTTTTTACTTTCATTATAATATGGGTGAATTATTACATATGATCCTTCTCTTTTAAACAAAATTCATAAGTTGTCTCACTAACTATGGATAGATTCTCATTACAATCATAGAAGATACTTTCATTACCAAAATCCATACTTGTGCTCCAAAGATCTCCCTTAGACTATTAGGTCTACTCATGGGACTTGGATATGATACCAATTGTTTGAGGTATAACCATTGAGAGGGGGAGTGAATCAATTTGAAAACTCTTATTTCAATTCCATAGATCATTCACTAATCAATCAAATAGAACTAGAGATATAATAATGCATAAATAATTATTCATATGAGCAATAAATAGAAAGACAACACATGAGCATAAGATATATGTGGGAAACCCTATTGGGGGATAAAATACACTAATGTAAACTTTGGAATATAGTCTTATAATCATTTAATCAAACTTTTTAGTGAGGCACAAACCCCACAAGGAGCACCAACCCCTTACTAGTTAAGCACCAACTCAACTAATCCTTTAACAAGATCCAACCTATAAGGAGGCTCCAACCCCATAGGTAACCAAGCAAAAACTTAGATAACTTGAATATATAATCACCGTAGTACACCTATTTCTTCCTCAACTGAATATGACCTCCTTTTATTTTTCTCACACTTCTTTCTCTCTCAAATAGCCTATTAGGCCTTCTCGCTCAACTAGCCATTTCCTTGGTAGAATTAGGTCAAATGACCTTATCAACACCTATAGACACATAGTTATATATTCATGGAATATTAATCACACATCTATAATAATATTCAATCCCTTTACCTATTCTTCAAAACTCTTTATCCTTTGCTTACTTTCTCAATTCTCTAACTACTCAAAATAGGCCTATTAGGCCTTGTCTTTATACTTGACTTTTCATCATACCCATCTTGGTCAGAAAAGAAAATTAATACACAAATTTAATAAGTGAAAAAATCAATACATATGTTTTTAATTACCCTTAATTTCTAAGACCACCTTTAGGCCTAATAGAGACCTAATGCAATTTGGCCTTCTCTAAGCACATGCTTCACTTAGACCTCATTGAAACACTTTGAAACTCAAGAAATAGATGAAAAACTTCACATATAAATTTAATATACAATTTTAAATATTAAATTATTTCTCCAAAACCATTTTTCTCTTTTCACTCCTTGAACCACCCAATTAGGTCTACTCGCAAATAAGCCTTCTTACTGCCAAAAAGTCTATCTAGCATATATGATGTATACAACCAAATTTGACACATAAACCAACCAAAAAACATATGTATAGAATATAAATGACCTAAATTTAAAAAAAAATTACTCATTATAATTAATCAAATAGGGAAAAATTCCTTAAAATGATCAACTTAATAAGCTTACTTAGAACTACACACATGCCTTAAGAACCCAATTAAAAGCCTTTAAATTTTCATACCATCATAGGAGTTTATAATGAATAAAAATGTGTTGAACCTATGAGAAATATATAAAAATTTAATGGGAATTAGATCCTTAAACTCAGTGTAAAATGACTTGATAACATCATTTTCACTCACACACAAAAAATTGCCTATAGCACCAAAAACACAGTCATGGAAACTAAGCCTTAGAATATCTGTGTATAATATTTTATGATATTAAAATGGGTTTAAATAAACATTTATAATCCTTATATAATATATGAAAATACATATTTCATGGTTATATATCAATATTAGTCTTATAGACTAATCTCATAACTTCACTCTACACAGACTTCACTGTGTTAGACAAACCATTTTGATGACAACTTTTTGCTTATGTATGAGCATCATAAAAACTTATAAAATAAGGGGATATAAATAAAATGTATTTAATAATTATCCCATGCATTTTTATCTATACTTATTCCTCTACAATGAATCCCTAATCTCATTCTCATCCTAGCTTTGTTTTCTCACTATCTTGCCTATTAGGCCTATTTTGCGATAGGTCATCTTCCATGACCATTTTAGCACATTTTAGGTCTCCAAAACATTAAAAAAATTTCATGGGAAAAAATTAAAATTCTTACACATTATCCTCTATCCATTTTCATGTTTTGAACTGGTCAACCCTATCTATTACATCAAAATTCTTAGAAATAAGGGGTTTCTTGTAGCTTTTACTCACTGTTAAGATAAAATAAAACCAATTGTAGAAATTTGGAAGAGTAATTTACATGTTAAAAAAATATAAATAGTTAAAAAAAACCATTATAAGCCATAACTAACAAGATATTTCCTATTGGGTCATTATAAGGGTTTTAGGAGGGTTTTAACTGGTTTCCCTTCTTAACAATCATTCATAAAAGATTGCCCCTGAAATCCAAAACCAATGCCAGGAAAATAAAGATAAAGACCTTAAAAAAATTAAATGAAGTGATAAATATCTCATGCAAAGGTTTCACATACCAATGAGTATAATAAATTCCTTCTCAAGTTTGCAACACCTCATTCTATGCAGACAAAGGTCCTTATCACCAGTTTTCATGATTTCTTCTTCAATTAATAATCTAGAACTTTGTCAACACACTTAAAATAATATATCACACCTCTATTAATTATCTCAAGAGATTTGGTACTTTTGGAAAAGATATTGACCCCTCATTAGGCCATATTAGGTTTCTTTGTACACTAGGTTTTACACTACCAATCATATTGGATTATGAACATACCTTGAAACTTATTGAAATAATTTAAAAGACTCATAAACATGTAATATGACCTCATATATTAATCATATAATGTCTTCATCACACAAGTCTCATACTGATCACCTCAACATGCTACCAAGACTATGCCTTCTTACTATGTCTCTCAAGTAAGACTTATAAACTCAACATTAAGAACAACAATGTCAACATATAATGACATCAATGACACTTTCATGACATTAATGAAAAATTTATGAATACCTTAGAACACATTCTCAAAAAACCCTACATTATTATTTTCTAGATCTGCTATTTGTTGAGTTAAGCAATGTACTTTTTGATCTACTTAGAGACTGCATTGTTGTGTGATGAACAATGGAGCTGTCTCACTTTGGTGGCTTTACCATTTACTAAAATATCTAGCCATCCAACCACTCCACCTATACCTAATTTTCCATCATAACCTACATAGAGTTAATGTGCCAACAAATCACACACCTATAATCCACTCACTTCTCTTAAACACAACTGGATATTCATTATTTGTGTTAAATGGCTATATTTTTTCCTTAAGAACAAGTGTAGTTCACTCACACATGCATAGATGTCACTAGATGGAATGCTTTTGAATTTTAATGGATTGAGGATATCCTTTGTTCCATTTTAGTTCTAACGAGTGGTTGGAAGGGTAGGTCCACCTTAGCTTTAGTAACTTTTCTAAACTTTTAGTATAAATTTTATTAAATAGGCCTCATTAATGGAAATGTAACTATTTAATAAATTTTGATCGATAGCTCAAAATTGAGTACCATTTTTTGATAGATTTCATGTTTTTCAATTTTCCATGCATTGGAATTATTTACATTGTAAAATGAACTACAATGTAAAGTGCTACATTCTGGGGGGTCTCTTCTCATTGATTATGTTGCATTGTGCTTTGTTGTTTATGGTGATATTTTAGTAGTGACACATTTTAATATGTTGTGAGAATTTTTTGAGGGTTAATTAATTTTTTTCCACATACCTTATCTATTTCATTTATCAGAGATCAAAGGGTGAGGTCTAGTCTGGTAGGAGGTCAGACCCCATCACAAGCAACACAAACTTCCTTCTTGTTTCTTCTCGATTACATTATCATCATTTATTGCACTCATGGATGAATTTTTAGCTAAGTTTAACATACTATTATTTAGTGTGCATTATCACTACTAGGGGGTTCCTATGCTATGAACCCTTCTTTTTACTTTTTATACACAGTATTTTAGATGCATTTTTGGTTGAGCTCGATGTCCTTTTGCATGTGATTTGCATGCTATTTTTGGTTGCTAATTATTTTCTAGTGTGTTTGAATACATTATAAATATATTATCCATTTGTCACACTTTTATATCATCTCATGACATACATTATTACTTTTACACATTGGTAGTTATGTCATGTCTCCTCGAGGCCCCTTTCTTAGCACTTTGTCTTCTTCTATAGAGACACTTCTTCCCTCCCTTGTTTGGAACACATCTCTCTTGATGGCTCTTTCGATAGGTCAACAGTCTCATAATTTAGATCTATTCTAGTGAATCCTATTGTCTTCCTTATTTCCATCTAGTGTTTTTTATATATGGGTTATATCTTACTCATACTGATTTATAAAGTGCCATGAGGGGGGGTTATTGATTCAACCTTGTCTACCTTCATGCATTTATGTGCTCTATTATGGGCACCTTTTTACTTTATTAGTTATTTGTCTCTTACATCACCACCATGGGCCATCATATTTGAGAGACTTATCTATATTTTTGACACCTTTTTTTGATAGTTGACAGTCTCCTTGTTTGGATCGCTTCTAGTGTATATAGTGTCAACTTGTTCAATGTTTGAGTAGTGGATTTGGACCACTCATGCAATTTTTTTTCTCCAATCCATCCATTAAACAATATGGGGGGGGTGTGATGTACATTATGCTTCTTGGTGTTGAATGTTCCTTGCACATCCAATAATTTTTTTTTACTTTCATCACCACTGACAATCTTCTTGATTGAAGCAATTCTAGTGAAGCCCAGATTTAGTTATTTTTGTGATTAAGTACTAGATTCATACCACTTATGTAGATTGAGTTCTTTTGAAAATTAAAATTTCTTGGAGTGTATACTTATTCAACATCACCTTTTGGGAGATTTATCTCTCTCTCTCTTCTTTTCTATCTTTTTTGGGGGGATTTTTTCTAATGGGTTTTCTCTCTTTTCTCCACTTTATGAGAGTTATATGTATTTTACAATTTTGAGTGTTTTCTAGATTACTCCTTTGTACATAGGTATATTTTTTAGGAAATTTGTTTTATATAAGCCATATGAGGATTATTACTTGATTCCATGGCCTTTTTGGTGATTATTAGAGTGACACTAGTGTGGTATCCCGACTAGTGTTTATGCTCACTTCTCACCATATTTTTGGAGGGTGTTCAAATGATGTTTCCTTGGGTTCATCATTATACATTGTAATTTGGAGCACAATGTTCATGTTCATTGATCCTTGAATTTAACACCATTCCTACTTTGACTTAGTGGTTATAGTGACCTGATATTTATTTACTTTGGCATGATGAATTGGCGTCTATAGGAATAGATGGATTCACACTACATACTCTATTGTTATCCCATAAGTTCACTTGGGGGAGGGTGTTAAAGTATCTTACTCATGTTTTCTAGGCTCTAAGTATTTATATTTACCTAGTTTTGTCTTATGTGGGGTTTAGTCCCACGTTGGCTAGTTAAGCTTTCTTATTATTTTGCCTTACCTATATAAACAAGTGATATTCATTATAATATACATGCTTCTTTATAATTTTATAATATTTTTCATATCTCATTGTGTGTTAACAATTGATCTTATTTTCAGTTGGTTTATTATGAGTCTATGTTGAAGTATCAATGACTGTGGTAATGAGTCATTGGAGAGATTTTAGCTAAAGAGTTTTGATAACTCTTTCATATAACACTATCAACATTAAGATTGTTCCACCATCAATCCATAACCTAAATCAAAATGTTTATCCTCTAGGTAATTCCACACTAAAAAATCATTTCAATAACACTATTATGGTGATGGTGAGATAAAAAATAGGTATCCATTAATAGAGTATATCATCAATTTGAAATATTTTTTTCTTGGCCCACTGATTGTACTTGTTCTTCATCAATATTTACTACTATCTATTTTTTCTTGAGGAGAAACCACATGACCTAAGGGTTTTCCATTTGGGCTTTGGATATCTGCTATTACTCAATATTATAAAATTCAATCTCTCATCAATTTGAATAGTATCCTTCACACTTAAAAAATTCCACGTCCAAGTAGTGTGATTCCACTTACAAATAATGTTTTGACATTATTGACAAAATTCTCATCTTAAATAAAAACTACATGACTCAAATCTTGAAAAATTATACAAAACTTGATTCTCTTCATTTAACACCACCTCACCCTATACATACTTCACAAAAACCATGTCACATATAAATATTGAAATGTGAAGTGATAAATCATAAATATATTAATCATACATGAGAATTGAAACACGTTTGGTAAAGCATTTATCTATCATGTCTTTCTTGTTTATTATAATAGTGTTTTTTGAAAGGTATAATGTGTTAGGCATTGTTTAGATGGTAGTAACACCTCTGATTATTTTTTGAAGAATCTAGATTACATATATCATAAGGAAAATTCTTAAGTTTTAAGTTTCCATTCCATGTGATTTTAGAAATGTACAAGTTTTCAATATCATATAATAATTTTTCTAATTGGAATTGTATACTCAAAATGATGTGAAATGCATTAATACTATAAAAATAGGTTCACCATAAACATAAATGTCACCAATACTAACATCATAAGTAGTTTAGTTTTTATTTTTGAATCCTGAGTGAATTTTATTTTAAGAATGTAAAAGTGTATGATCTGGTATAAAAATTGGAATTATAAGTCTTCAATATTATAGTTGTAGCATGCAGAAAAGAATATATAATATATGGGGTGGTTCCTATTTTTATATACATCAAATTGCCATAACTCTTGGAGGGAGTACGTAAATACCAGTGGGGATTTAGACCCAAGTCCAATAGACTACCCAAATTGGCAATCTTTGTGGTCTTTTTGTCTATTTTGCCTTTCCTTCATTCACAAAATAAAGATAAACAACCACTACTATTATGAATACAATGGTTGATAATAGTGTAACTAAGAATGATAATGAAAAAATCTTAAAAACATTTGTTTGCATATGTCATTATACATTGGTCGATTAGATTATGTAGAGGTGTCTTTCATTGAGGAAGCCTTTCCATTTTTTCAATTTTTTTATTAAAGTCATTTAATTTTAATTTTTATGGTTAAATAAGCCAAAATTTTCTTTCAATTAATTTGAGAATCATATTTATTGACACGTGATGCATTTTCTATGTTTATAGAGGATCTATTGGATATTTAACACTTGTTTTCATTTAGATATGACATGTATTTAAATAATATATAGGGTAATTGAAATAATTTAGTAAAACTACAAATTTCATTGAGAGATGTGACATGTCATGGAAAATTGCACATGTATATGCCCAAGCTTTTTCAAGTCCATAGAATGGATATTGTATAACAAATAAAGTGTGTATATGGAAGTCACTTTGTGAGGATGAAAATATTTTAACTAGACATGTGTATTATCTAATGAGGCATCGTTTGTGTGGATTGACACTTTCTACTTCCCTAGTCCATTGATTTGAGCCACTTTAATGTTTATGTAGAAATAAAAGATAAAATATGCACATCTGATGCCTAAATCAATAGTTTTTAAATTTAATGCCTATATTATTACCTTTTTTTGATACACCACTCTTCCATGTTGACCCCTGAGTGAACCACCATTGCATCTTCCTATTTGTGGAATTTATAATAAGCTATATGGGTCTAAGTGGAAAAAATAACCCATGAATTGTTACAAGACATTTAAATTATCTTAAAAGCATCAAACAACCTTCAAATATTGATTCATACATGAGATACAAATTACTTATTCAAACTTAACACACCATATTTACATGACCATAACTAGTCACAATAAATATAATGGAAAAGGAAAGAAAACATGAAATGTAGGTATACATTCTACTCAAACTAACAATGATGCTCTTGGATTGGGTCATTTGAATAAAAAAGGAAGATATATACTTGGATGGTGGATGCCATTAAGAATTAAATATCAAATCCCCATCACTTTAATCAGATCATGCATTCAATAAGATTTTATTATTCCAATATGACATCTTATTAAAAGGAACATTGAAATTAATTTAATTTAAATAATTATACAATTTATGTCAAAAATCAAGATCATGATATCTTTAAGACCCTAACATATTATCTTACCTCCAATATTTTATTTAACCACTATCATGAATATATTATAATTTAAAATTCATTAAAATATGTTTATTAGGATAATAATTTTTTTTATTAGAAACACATCGCAATATCTATTAATAAAAAAAATATAGAGATAAAAGTATGAAATGGTTTTTAAGGGGGAAAATATTTTTCAACATATTTCAAAATTCTAATTTATTTACATTATTTGATCTCCCTACCTTTTTCCTCTATTATATAATTGTTCATGATTGTGTGCTTCCACATTTTGCATTTTCTACCAGGGTTATTTTAGCTACAACATCTTAAAAAAATATGATTTCACTTGTACTAATATGGATGCCCATAACCTATTCCAAATATCCCATATTTTCAAGCAGATTAAGGTGGATTTTGAGGTTGAATGTTAATGGTGTTGTAGTTAGATTTAACTTTGGAATGAACAATGTTGAATTTCTCAATTTGTAATTTTTTCCTTCATAATTTCTATTAGTATTAAATTTTAAAGTAAATTTTTTGCATGTGGTTCAAAATAAGAAATGAAAACTGAACAAAATGATCAAAATTCATGTAAGAAGATTTTTCATAGTGTCCAGTTTGAAGTTTAACTTTTTTTCATGCCATTTCTCTTTTTATATCCTTTGCTTAGAGTTTTTGGTTATGTTTGAGACAAATTTGTTAAGGGGTAGCATTTACCATGTTTTTATATGAATATTTATTATCTTTAGAAATAATTATAACCATAGTAAAACTCAACATGTGATATTGAACTTATAGTTCTAACACAGACCACTATAGGTTTAAACCTATTGGCTAGTTGAAGTATAACTTATTCTTGTTGCCCTAAACATGGCACAAATACTTGAATATGATTGATAATGTGGAAAGTATAATATATGAATTACATTTCATAAAAACATTATTTCATTTTGTTTAAAATAATAAAGTAAAATTGAATATAATGCTCAAAATACACGTAAAAATAATTGCCATACTGTCTAATTTGAAGTTTAACTTTTGATCGTGGAATTTCTCTTTTTATAGATTTTACTAAGACTCTTTAGAAGAATTTACCATGTTTTCATGTGATTATTTTTTACCTTGGAAATAATTATAACTATATTGGAAACTCAACACATGATATTGAACCTATAGTTTTGATGCAAGACATTATAGGTTTAAAACCTATTGCCTAGTTGAAGGAGAAATTATTCTTGTTAACCATGCCACAAATACTTGAATACGATTGAGAATGTGGAAAATATAATAGATGTCTTAAATTTCAATAAAAAATTATTTCATCTATTTCAAATTAATAAAGGAACATATTTTTTCATTTTTAAGCTGAGTAGATTACTAGGTGAATATATATTTTACATATAGATAACTAGAAGTTTAAAACCTATTGACCAGTTGAGGGAGAATGACTTATTTTTTCCCTGATCATGCCATAAATACTTAAATATGATTGATAATGTGGAAAATATATTATATGTCTTGAATTTTAGAAAATAATTATTGCATTTGGTTTAAAATAAGAAAGAAAAACTAAATAAAAAGCTCAAAATACACTTAAGAATAATTACCATATTGTCTAGTTGAATTTTAACTTTTGCTCATGGAATTTATTACTTTATAGCCTTTGATAAGAGTCTTTGGATATGTCTGAGATAAATTTTTTGAAGGGTATCATTTACCATATTTTAATATGAATATTTCTTAACCTATAAATAATTATAACCATAGTGGAATATCGACACATGATATTGAACCTATATTTCTAATGCAAGACACTATAGGTTTAAAACCCATTGATTAGATGAAGGATAAATTGTTCTTGTTTCACTAAAAATGAAAAAAATACTTGAATATGATTGAGAATGTGTAAAATATAATAGATGTCTCACATTTTATAAAAAATATTGAATTTAGTTCAAAATAAGAAATAAACAATATAAATTGGTGCAACCCTACAATCTCCTTCCACAAGTTACAAGCCACTATCATTGAGAATTGGTAGGTGGAAATTCCTAAAAATTAGTTGTGTAGCACTGAGGCATAACAAAATATCCTCAAAAAGTGGAACCTCACACTCTTCCCCCAAAGACTATTGTGGATAGGAACATCATGAAATGGGAATGTCCCCTAGGTTGGATGAAAATAGACTTTGATGATGCTCCCAAGGGTAATATTGGAAAAGTAGGTGGTGTTGGAATCATCAGGGATGTGACAAGGGATATTATTTATTCCTATGCATGTTTTATGGTAATTAAATCTAACCATATAGTAGAGGCTAAATCTAGCCTATGGGGCATCCAATTAGCAATCCAACTCAACATCACTAAGTTAACAGTTAAAGGAGATTCACTCAACATAATCAATGACCTTTTAGGCAAGGTGAAACCTTCCCACACTATTATTAAAATTATTTTTTATTCCATTTTTCTCCTTTGGTTAACCTAATGAGTGCTTGATCACCCATAACTATCAAGAGGGTAATATAGTTGTTGACATACTTGAAAACATGGGAGTTGTCAGCCTAGATTTTTACACATGGATAAGACCCTCTAAATCCCCTATGTATCATTCCCATCATATATAATGATTTACATATTCAAGACTTTAAATCTAGCAAAAAATACACATGTGTAGAGGGTGATCATGCCGAAGCATATCTTGAGTCACACTATGTGTCATGATTATGACACTAAATTCAAATTCAATGACAAAATACGTATTTAAATTTTTTTATTGATAATGTTAGTTGGATAAAAAAAAAAAATAATCCCAAACTTATATTCATCTCTATACAAATCTCATCACTCAAGTCAAAGGAATACTAATTTCATGGGGGAAGACATGGATCGATGTGAACCCATTTCATGTGTGGAAGTCTAGTTGAATTGCAAAGTCTGGTGAAAGCTAAAAGAGAGAGGACTTAAGGAATTTATGCTATGAATCAAAGGTCATGATGAAATTTTGTTAAGGGATTTTTCCATGGGATATAAACAATGTCAAGTTATCTTCAAGGGTATTAGGGTGGATGCCACTAAAAAACTAGTCAAGGATGTCATTAGAATGTCTTGTGAAGGCACTAAGGCTTTCAAGAACAAAAGGAAAAAGTAGGAACTTATGAAGATAGTTTTTGATGTGGATTTGGTGTTTAAAACTAAAAAAAGGGCTTCCTTAGGGTAAACCTTCTAAGGAGATGGCCTGATATTTGCCTGTAGGTAATGCGTTATCTGACCATGGAATAAAAGTTTACACATATCTTTTCACATCATTTATTGCTATTACATCATTTTAAAGTATTTTTATAATTATATCATACTAACATATTATTTCATTAGAATCCTCTTTTCTTTCTTTCAAAGACAAACCCTCTTTTAATTTAATCCACTAAGGGTTGATTTTTTTGCTTACCAAAATAGGGACACCTATGAGGAACATTGAGATTAATTTTGGGGATAGTAGTAAGGGGAAGAGTTTTGAGGAGGATTAGAATGATTTGGATGATGATATAAAGGATAAATATTCTCTTACACCCTACCCAATTCACCCCTTGGTGGTCAAAAAGAAGGAAAAAAGGAAGTCCTATGACTCTCCTCTCCTAGAGAAGTGTGCGGGAAAGAAGGTAAGCATAAGTATAGAATTCTCTCAAGGTATTTAAAACTCCAAATTCAAAATATATGAAATGAAAGCTAATAAAATTTGGAAAAGGGACAAAGATAATGATACGACTCAATTTTTAGAGGGGTTTAGTTATAAATTGGTAGATTTTCAAGAAAAATTATAGAAAATGGGTAGACAACTAGTCCCACTGATGGAATAATGGAACAAACTTAAGAAGGAAGTGGACAGAGTGAGGGAAGTTATGGGTAACCTGAAGATGGCATAAGGAAGTAGATAGAGGCTAGAAGAAACCCCTAACAAGAAATTAAAGGACATCCTCACTATCTTGGGTATTTCCAATTCCAATAAAGAAAAAGAAAGAGCAAACAAGGAAAAAAGATCAATGAAACATAGGAGAAACTTGGCAGAAGGCCATGGCACTCAAACTAAAGGTATGACTAACAATAAAAAGAATAGGACCAAAGGCAATAAGAAAGTTTCTACTTATGAAGAATTGTAGTGGGTTTTTTAGTTGTTATGCTTGTTTTATGGGTTCTATCTTTTGCTATAATTTTGTCGATGTTTTGTGTCTATTAGGCTAGTGTGGCCTGGTTTTAATTTATCTCACATATTTTGTTTACTTGCATGTCTAAATGATTTTAGGTCTTTGTAAAACTTGATATTTACCTATCAAATAAAAAATAAGTAAAAATGAAACATATTATTAAATTTTTAGGATGATTAGATCATGAGATGAATATATAGTTCTAACATGGGCCACTATAAGTTTAAAACCTATTCACATGTTGAATGAGAATGATGCATTATTGCCCTGACCATGCCAAAAATACTTGAATCTGATTAAGAATGTGGAAAAGATAATATATGTCTTATATTTCATAAAAAAATTGTTGCATTTGGTTCAAAATAAGAAAGTAAAACTAAACAGGTTGTTACATTTTTAGGTTGACTAAATTACTAAGTGAATATATAGTTATCATGTAGGATATTATAGGTTTAAAACCTATTGACCAGTTAAAGTATAATGACTTATTTTTTCCCCTAAAAATGCCACAAAGACTTTAATATGATTAAGAATATTGAAAATATAATAGACATCTTACATTTCAAATAAAATTGTTATATTTAGATCAAAATAAGAAATTAAATTTTAACAAATTGTTACATTTTTGGTTTGAGTAGATTAATAGGTGAATATATAGTTCTCATGTAGGACACTATAGGTTTAAAACCTATTGACTAGTTAAATGAGAATGACTTCTTGTTCCCCTTAACCATGCCATAAAGACATGAATATTATTGAGTATGTGGAAAAGATAATATATGTCTTACATTTAAAAGATATTTTTTTGCATTTGGTTTAAAAAAATAAAGTAAAAATAAACACATTGTTGCACTTTTAGGCAAAGTAGATTACTAGGGAGTTAATACTAGAACCATAACCCATTCAAACTAGAGGAAATTTGAATGTACTTTTAAATTTTTAGGAAGAGTAGATTGGTAAGGAGATCATTTTATTTCATGTATGACTACTAGACCCATTATAAGGGAGTTAATACTAGAACCAAATAATTGAAAAAAAATATGTCAATGGAAAAAAATGGTTGCTCAACTTTCATCTCCCTTACACTTGACAAGGTAAATTGTTTAAGAAGACATGCTCTAATTTTAAGAAACATGTCTCATGATGATATTTATCTAGGTTATCTAGCACATAAATATACAATTAACACATGTAAAGTTTGTTTTCATTAAATGTAATGAGCCCCTTACATATTATATTGATGTTGATTTCCATCTTCTCTTTTTCAAGTCATTCCAAGATTCATAATAGACAATAAATATCTATTTTTCAACCCTCGCCCCCCCACGCGTGTGCGCACACGCGCGCACACACACACACACACACGAGTTAAGGAGGTCAAAGGAATATATATATATAGGATCAAAATAATGAATATAGAACAAATTATATGTCTGAAAGAGACCACATCCATGGCATCTATATTTTATCTATCTTAGGAGGTTGAAGACCCAACCAACCCTTGCCCATGTTAGCCCTTATCTCGTACAATTATATTATTGCCACATGGTATCATTATATCATGCCAAATGGAAAAATAATAAAATTAGAGGCCAATAATTTCCCTCTTCATGGTTTGAAGCGATCCCAACTATGGAGAGGGAAATCTTTTCTTTTTCAAGTCAATCCAAGATTCATAATAGACAGTAAATCTATGTTCATCAACCACCCCCCACCCCCCCACCCACACACACACACACACACACACACACACACACACACACACGAGTTAAGGAGGCCAAGGGAATATATATAGGATAAAAATAATAAATATAGAATAAATTCTATGTCTTAAAGAGACCACATCCATGGCATCTATATTTTATCTATCTTAGGAGGTCGAAGGCCCAACCAACCCTTGCCCATGTTAGCCCTTATCTTGTATAATTATTTAATTACCACATGGTATCATTATATCATGCCACATGGAAAATTAATAAAATTAGAGGCCAATAATTTCCCTCTTTATGGTTTGGAGGGATCCCAACTATGGAGAGGGAAATATTCTCTTTTTCAAGTCAATCCAAGATTCATAATAGACAGTAAATCTATGTTTGTCAACTACCCCCCCCCCCCCCCCCCCCCCAACACACACACACACACACACACATATATATATATATATATGAGTTAAGGAGGCCAAGGGAATATATATAGGATAAAAATAATGAATATAGAACAAATTATATATCTAGAAGAGACCAAATCCATAGCATCTATATTTTATATATCTTAGGAGGTCAAAGGCCCAACCAATCCTTTCCCATGTTAGCCCTTATCTCGTATAATTATTTAATTACCACATGGTATCATTATATTATGCCACATGGAAAAATAATAAAATTAGAGGCCAATAATTTCCATATTCATGGTTTGGAGGGATCCCAACTATGGAGAGGGAAAAAAATTCCTTCACCATGTTTGGGAGCCATATTAACCATGTAGATCTAAAAAAATCATCTCCATGGTTGAGATCCCTCCCAACCATGTAGAGGGAAAATAATTCCCTCACCATGGTTTGGATCACTCTCAATCATGATGAAGGAAAATATTTCCATTTCTATGGTTTGGAGTCCTTCCAATCATGGTGAGGCAAAAAAAATTCATCTCTATAGTTGGGAGCCCTCCTAATCATGGAGAGTGAAAAACATTCCCTCACCATGTTTGGGATCCCTCCCAACAATTGTGAGAGAAAATAATTACATATCTATTGTTGGGAGACTTTTGAACCATGGATAGGAAAAAAATTCCCTAATAATGGTTGGGAGCCCTCCCAAATATGGAGAGGGAAAATTTTATCCTATCTATGGTTTCAAGGGCTCCCAACCATGGTGAGAATTATTTTTTCTCACCATGGTTAGGAGGGATCCCAAACATGGAGAGGTAAAAATTTTCCCTCACCATGGTTTGGTTCCCTCTAAACCATGGCGAGGGAAATTTTTTTGCTCTCCATGGTTGGGATCCCTCCCAACTATTAAGAAGACAAAATATTTCATCTCCATGGTTCATATAGATCCCAACCATGGTAAGAGAAATTTTTTCCTCTTGATTATTGGGAGTCCTCCTAACCATGGAGAGGATAAAAATTTCCCTCTCCATGGTTCATAGGGATCCCAACCATGGAGAGGAAAAATTACATTTTTTCATCTCCATGGTTGGAAAGACTCCCAACCATGGTGATAATATTTTTATTCTTTATATGGTTAAGAGGGCTTCCAAACATAAAGAGGGAAATATTTAAATTCACCATGCTTGAGAGGGATTCTAACCTTGGTGAGGGTAAATTTTTCCTTATCCATAGACATAATCCATCCCATTCATGGAGAAGACAAGATTTTCCCTTTCCATGATTTGGAGGGATCCCAACCATGATGAGGGAAAAAAAATCCCTCTCCATGGTTGGGAGCCCTTATAACCATGGAGAGGATAAAATTTTCCCTCTCCATGGTTTGGAAGGCTCTCAATCATGGCAAAGGAAAATTTTCCTTCCCCATGGTTAGGATCCCTCGCAACCATGGGAGGGAAATTTTACCTTGTCATGGTTAGGACCCCTCACAACCATGGAGAGGGATATTTTTACCTCTCCATGGTTGCCTAGATTCCCAACCATAGAGAGGACAAATCAATTTTTTTCCTCTCCATGGTTGGAAGGGATCCCAACCATGGAAATATTTGTTTTTGTTCTCATCATGGTTATAAGAGGTACCAACCATAGTGATATTTTTTCGCTCTCCATAATTATGAGGGATCCCAAACATGGCGAGAATTTATTTTTATCATCATGGTTTGAAACCCTCCCAACTATGCTGATAATTTTTTTCTCATTGTGGTTAGGATCCCTATCCAACCTTAGATAGGACAAAATTTTCTTTTTAATTACTATTATCACTCAAAACTTCATCTTAAGGAGGGATACTCAAGCCTTCTTAAATTTGGAATAACATGGAAACACCTCATATGTTATGGGTAAAAATTATAAGAGGTAAATCTATAGATTATGGGCTAGCTCCCATGTACAACACCTAAAACTAATCACTAACCTACTTGCTGTCAAACCCCTTTTCTACAGAGACTTCTCATGAGGCTATAACCCTACTCCTTGAAGCCTACAACTAGGGAAGTTGATGAGATTGTGAAGGGTATAATCTATGTAAGGTATTAAGATATTCATGGATGATCATGTGAGATGATGGAGGGGATGATAGGTATTGTGAGGAACATGTGACAATCACTAGTATGCCTTGAACCAACTATAGAAACTTCCAAACTTTAAGTACAAACCATGAAACTAATCTCACATAGAATTTATTCTTGATGCTTGGTTTTTCACATGTGTGAACCTAATGAAGGGATATGTGAAATTGTTGTATATACTCATACATACCTTTAACAATGCATACCATACTCTAACTAACTCCAAATTACATGAAAATCAAAACTGAGCCTGTGGGGTTTAAGTGAGGTGTAAGACCACCTAATAGTATTAATTATTGTTCATAAATATGGATGCACTAATATAAGAAAAAATGTGAAAAAATGCCATTGGGCCCCCTTACTTTGACCATGACTTTCTATCCTTTATCTAGACTAAGCATGTGAAGTTGGCCCTCACTAGTCTATTAAGGAGCCAATGGAGGTTTTGATGAAAATTTTGGAATATTAGGACCTATGAAAGATTTTTATCTATTGGTATGGCTTGGAGAAGTTGAAGAGACACTCTGAACTATTTTCACCTAGAAGTGAGTCTTCTTGGTCTTTACAAGTGCTTAAACTCCCTTTTTTGGAGGTTAAACCTGTAAAAGTGATATGATCTAACATTATTGACATATATGGAAGTTAGATAATTAATTTAGAAAATTATAAAAATGTGATTTATGTATATTTAATATTTTTTTCCTTTGACACATGTAGTATTTGGTTATATACACTTTTCTCCTCAATTTCACTTACCTTAAACTTTTCAATTTAACCTTAATTTCTCCAAACATATATGAAATGTTTATACAAGGTGATTAAGGGAGTACGATGAATTTGAGAGACAAAATATAAAATTTTTAAATCATTTGACCAACCTTATTTACACCATGGCATGTATGGATTATCAAAAGACTAATACAAACCATTACCTTAATTTTGTCAAATTAACCTTAAATTTTGCTAATAAGACCTCAAAATACTATTCTTAAGACCACAAAAGGCATGGAATGGGTTATGAAAAAGCTTAATAAGACATGAAAATCAATATTTTTGTTATAAATGTTGACCTTTTGACCTTGGGGGTCCAAAATGTTCAACAAATTTGTGATTCATAGGGGTAACATGCTTGCACTAATTACTAGACTAGTAGCCTTGTCCTTCCATTCAGAAATGGAGTTACTTTAACTAAGAATCAAACTTGAATATACATTTACCGCTACAAGACAACTAACTTAACCTCCAAACACACACAAGATAAGAACACCACACAAAATAAAGGGAAAAAAACACACATTCACTAGTCAAGCACTTAAGGAAAGCAAGATGCAACAAAGCAACTAGTATATATAACTAACCTAAACATTTTTCTCTAGTATCAAAAGGGAAAATTATAAAAACACTCTCTTCATGAGATAGGCAATGATGTGGAGCAAGTTGTTTCTTGGACATGATGATTAATGGAGTAGTCTTCTTTCTTTCCAACTCATTTGGAATGCTCTCAAGTGAACTATCAACAAAAAAAACATGTTTCCAATGAAGATGAACTCATATTGGGATCAAATATTTACCTTATGAAACTATTTAATTTTTAAAATAGTCTCTCAAATGATCACATCTTTACTTTTAGGACAGGAACAACTTGAATTCCTAATGGCTCCTTGAGAAGGCATGTTTAGCCTTGGAAGGCTTCTTAAGAACTTTCATTTTGATTTTTAGGAAGGGAACAACATCAAAAAAATATTAATTACATATTAAATGAGAGGTAGGTCCTTTAATGTATTTAAACTCATTACAAATTTCTAAATACTACTTCCATATGTCCTCATCATCTTCATGACTAGTCTTGTAAGTGGGACCAATTGAGAACCTTCTTCATCTCCCTTAGGAGTCATAAGACTTCCAAGGACTTCAAACTATCCCATGTGATCATGTTGTAGATACAAATTTTATCTCTCAATATCTTCTTCTTATTCATTGGGATCCATTTCAAGTTCATCAAAGACCTCACCTTATTGGCTTAGGAAACCTTCAACATCAAGACCAGCTTTAACCTCAACAACATTAGATGTAATTGGACCTTCATTTTGAAGCATGTTAACAAGGCCATATTATATAAATTTATCCACTATGACAATATTATTTTCATGTTATCTTTTATATTCTATTAGTTATTTACTTAGAAGCAATATGGCTACAACAACATGTACTTTAAGGAAGATCACTTTATTTTTCATTCTTGAAGACTGACTTGTGTTTCTCTTCACCAAGAGGTGTCCCAACGATAATTTATTCATTAAGTTCACGTGAATTATATTCATTATTTTCAAATACAACTTGATCTTATTCATTTTCCTCCCATAGGAAAGGTCCCTTCTTAAAAAGGGAGATGGTGGGGGGTGATGAATATGTTCATGAGTTGACTTGGGAATTGAGGGATCATTATCTCAACTTGAGACCTTGGGGATGGAATATTATTGTAAGAATTATTGAAGAGAGAGAAAATTTAGTTGTGCTATGAGTGCTTCATTATTCTAAACAGCCACTTCATGCTTCTTTTGAATGCCTTCTTGAGGTTCATTTACAACTGCAACTTGATTTACAACCTTATTAACTAGAACTTCCCTCTTGTTTTAGATTTATTATTTAATATAACTCCAAGATATAAAATCTTTAGGTTCCTAAGGATGGGTAAATGGATCTTGAATAGGCACAAGGTCCTCTTTGGATTGAATTTATAAATCTAGACTTGATTCAAGATCTATGATTTTCAATTCCAAATATTCAATTTACTTATCTATATTCTCTTGGAATAACTTCTCTTGAGGATGGTCACTGAATTCATGAGGATAAGAAGAAAAAGAAGGCTAATATGGGATACAATAGGGATATTGAGGAGGGATGGTAGGGGCTTGAAAAAGTTTAGATTCTTCCTTGATTCAATTCCCAAATATATGCTTGCCCCACTTTGCTTACCCCATGATTTCACCACTTGATTCCAACTTGGAAACTTGAAAGACTTATTTGGGGATTATTGAGGAAGAGGATTGGAGTTTTATGTCAAGACAATTTCATTATCCTCCCTCCAAGTAGTAATCAAGCTCTCTAATTCTGATTTGTTTTGATTCTCAATAATAGGTTGCTCAACAACCACCTCTTTCTTCTTTTGGATGTTCTCTTGGATTGATTTCCAAGATGGGAAGGCTTGAGGGGTATGTGAAGGACTTGGAAAAATTTGAATCTCACTTGAAATGATATTTTTGGGAATAATGGGTGGCACATAAGAGGGATGAGGTGGTATAGACATAGGCACATGGGGCTGATAGTATTGAACTTGTTATCCTTCATGAACTTTTAGCTTATCCTCTATGCCTTGAATTGGGCCACTTATATCCATCATGTCAATTGTGAGTATTTTACAATTTTCTCTCTACATAGGTGTCCAATATCTCTTTATTAACTAAAATTAATCTCTCACATTATGAATGAGATTACTAGGAACATTTTGACCATACTCTTTTTGTGTGTTAGGACATATCATATACCTTTCATAGCCTAAGAGAGTTCACTTGAAACTTGAAATAGATTGATTTTAAATGTGTCTATGTTCACTAGGGGTAGCATGGTCTCTAGAAGGCTAATTATAGGGATGAGAGGCTTGCCAAAAAGATGTACTATCTTAGTATAACTGCTAAGGTAAAGAAAGAGGGTTTTCTTCTTGATAACAAGGCTGATAATGTGGATAACTAAAATCATATGAAGGAAAATTAGGCTCATTTTAGGATGAATATTTATTATTAAAGTGATGAAAATAATCATAGTAAGGCTGATAAGGAATACCATAAGCTTGATATGCCCCATCAATTTGAATGTAATTTTAATCTACTTCAAACTCATCCATAACAACCTCATCAAGATAGTGAATTAAAGATACAACTTACTTTGAACAAGTGTTTGGGCTAATAGAACCAGTTGATTGAGTTTATATTCACCATTAATATTTGTTTAGTGCCTCTAGAGGTTGATATGTCAAAGGAAAACACCAAAATTACTTCAACCACTTTGGACCTTTGTCCCATCAGGCATGATAGAACTATTATCACCCAAATTTGCACCCTAAGAAGGGCTACTCAAGCCTCCTCAAAATTTGAATAACATGGAAACATCTCATATGTTGTGGGTAAAAATTATAAGAGGTGAATATATAGAGAATGACATAACTCCCATGTAAAACACATAAAACTAATCACTAGCCTACTTGTTTTTAAATCCCTTTTCTATAGAGATTTCTCATGAGACCATAATCCTGCTCCTTGAAGCTTACAACTAGGGAAGTTGATGAGATTGTGAAGGGTATGAGCCATGTAAGGTATCAATATGTTCATGGATGATCATGTGAGATGATGGAGGGACTGATAAGTATTGTGGATAACATTTGACAATTACTGGTATGCTTTAAACCAACTATAGAAACTTCACATCTTCAAGTACAAACCCTACAATTGATCTCACATAAAAATTATTCTTGATGATTTTTTATTCACACATGTGAACCTGATATAAGGATATTTTAAATGGTTTTACATTCTCATACATACCTTTAATAATGCATTCCATGCTCCAACTAGCTCCAAATTACATGAAAATTGAAAAAAACTGAGCCTATAGGGTTTAAGTGAGGTTTAAGACCACCTATTGGTTTTAACAATTGTTCAAAAATATAGAGGCACTAATATTAAAACCAATGAAAATAAAATAAAGGCCATTATTCCCATTTACTCTACCCATAAGCTCAGACCATGACCGTCTCTCCTCTATCTATACTGAACACATGAAGTTGACCCTCACTAGTCTTCTAAAGAGCCGATGGAGGTTCTGATGAAAATTTTAGAATATCAAGAATTGTGAAAGATTTTTATCAATTAATATGGCCTAGATAAGGTGAAGAGACACTCATGCACTATTTTCTTGTATAAAATAGTCTTCTTGGTCTATACAAGTGCTTAAAACTCCCTTTTTTGGAGGTTAAACCTATAAAAATGATATGATCTAACATTCCTAACATATATGGTAGTTATAATTTTTTTAAAAAATATTATGCAAATGTGATTTATGGATATTTCATATTTGTTGGATTTGACACATGTAGGATTTGGTTATATACACTTTTTTCCTCAAGTTCACTTACTTTACAAATTAACCTTAATTTTTACAAACATATATGAAATGTTTATACAAGGTGATAAGTGGGGTAATATGAACTTTAGAGACAAAATATAAACCTTTGAAATCATTTTACCAACCTTATTTACACCATGCCATGTATGGACAAACACAAGACTAATATGAACCATTACCTTAATTTTATCAAATTAAAATTAACTTTTCTAACAAGACCTTAAAAGACTATTTTAGGACCTCACAAGGCATGGACTTAGTTATGAACAAGGTTGATAAGACATGGCAAGCAATTTTTTTGTTATATGGGTTGACTTTTGACCTTGGGGGTAAAAAATGGTCAACACTTACCATTGTTTGGATCCCTCACAACCATGGAGAGGGATCCTAACCATGTTGATATATTTTTATTCTCACCATGGTTTGGAGACCTCCAAACCATGGAGAGGACAAATAATTTTTTTTGTCTCCATGGTTGGAAGTCCTCCCAACCTTGGAGAGGGAAAAAATTGTCTTTTCTATGGTTTGGAGGGCTCCCAACCATTGAAATGACAAATTTTTATTTGTCCTTTCCATGGTGGTAAGTCCATTAAACCATGGTGAGAAATGATTTTTCTCATCATTATTAGTATCTATCCCAACCATGGAGAGGACAAAGCAACATTTGTTATTTTCCTTATTGAGATCCCTCCCAACCATAGAGATGATTTTTTTTTGAGTTCACAATGGTTTGAAGGGCTCCCAACCATGGTGAGGACAAAAAATTATATCTCCATAGTTGGGATGTATCTCGACCATTGTGAGGCCATTTTATTTTCATCTTATTGAGGTAAACATCCGCCATTCCTAAAAAATGGGGATCCTTATGTTAAATTGTGCAAATTTTTTACCTTAAAATTGAAAATTCACTTGATCAGAATATATATAACATGTTTGCACATTGGTCATAACTCTTATTTGGATTAATGGACATGTTGTAAAATGATCATGGTTTCTCCCCTTCTAAAGTTGCTAACATTTGATGTTTATGTTTCAGGTCACAGCTCTAATGGAGTTGGTTTAGAGTGAGCAATGTCTAGGTTTTATGATTTAATAATGACTTGATCTTTGGTCTATTGAAATTAAGCTAAATTCATGTCTGATCAATTCAAAATCCTAACTCTGAATACCCTAGATCATGCCCTTTAAATTAAAATTCAAATTTGGTGGGAAAACTTTATGCAAGAACATTTCAATTATGACATGGACTTAGTTCAATTTTTATCCTAAGACTTAGTCATATTTTTTAACACGATCAAAGCTTAGGCTAAAAATATTATACATGGTCTCTTTTATGTCTTAGGACCCCTTTTTTATCTTTTGTACATACTAATGCAAGGTCCCTTTTGTACATCCTAAACAAGTCATAAAGCTTTATCCTAAAATTTTAAAACCCTAGGATAGAACCTTATAACTTATCTTTTATTATTCTTGGGGTCTTTTTTATTATGTTTCTAGCTTGGGCTAAAAACTTTATGCTAGGACCTTTTATTATTCACAGGGTCCCTTTTTATTATGCTCTAAACTTAGCATAAAATCTTGATCCTAAGGTTCATGTTCATGTTTATTAACATAAATAAAAAGCCTTAGTCTTAAGATTTTATCCTAATACCTATAAATTTTCTCAAACTTGACTTAAATAGTTTGTACCTTCACAAGATCAATGACATGCATTTTCTTAGGCAAGATTGATCTAATGGAATGTAGTCAGTCAAAATTTCAATGATGTCCCCAAGATGGTGAGAAGGTGACAGTGTCACAGTTGTAGCCAAAAAATAATAAATAACCAATGACAGTTTATCTAATGGATCATGATTGAACAACACAAATTCAATAATATGATGATAATTGGATGGTGTGCAACAAGGGTGGAATTTTCAATGAAGATCTAAGAAAACATGGGACCACCACATGGCAAGAGCACATCAACCTGACATAGCTGATAGAATATGGAATGTAAAATCCCCATGGAGCTACGAAATAGCACATGCATGAAGCAGAGTGAAATCAAAAGTGATAAATGACAAACTCAATAAGGAGTCCTAAGGAAGTAATTTAAAATTAATGGTTACACAGAAGTCAAATATGTTCCCTTAGATGTCAAATGATGGGCACATAAATGTCAACATAAAGCTCAATTTTTTTTGATGAGGTACCTTAAAATTGATAGTCATGCATATGTCAAAGATGTTCCCATGGATGTCAAATGATAGGAATGTAAAAGTCAATTTTAAGATAGCCATTTAACATAGACATTTAAATAGGCCTAGTTTAATAACATTAAATCTTGTGGATCAAGATCAATGAGCTATGTTGGTTTGTGTAAGATAATCGAATAGTACAAGATTAAAGTAAGATTTTCAAAAGGAAATGTTCAATTTTTGAAAATTAATGAGTAAAGTGTCATAAAAGTGCCATAAAGACACCAAAGAGGTGCCTTATAAGTAGAAAATGATAAATCTAAAGATATTATGGGTTTAGAAAGGCAAAGGTATAAATGCAAGGATCCAAATCAAATCTAAGGCACAAAATCACTTAAGTTAAAACAAGCTACCACCATTAAAGTTTTGAGAAGACTTGAAAAAAATACATAGCTCATGTACAAGCCCTAATTTGACCTTGTATTGAGTACAATTAAACCCAAAAGAGTGAATTAACATTTGATCTAGAGAAATTTAATTCAAAGCCAAAGAATAATCCACTAGTGAGTAATTTCACCTAATTTAGACCATAGTGGCTTGAAAATATGCTTTCAAGGAAGATGTGGAGCTATATCTAACTTAATATGCCAAGAGGAGAGTCTTCAAAGATATAGAATTAGATTCCACTGCCCTAAACATGGGAGACAATAACTGGTCCAAGCTATTCTAGACCATCAAGGAGAAACCAACCATCAAAAGGAAGAGGAGAAAAACCTATCTGTGAGAAGGATATATTATGACATAATGGCTCTTAAAATGATAAGCCTACACTTTACAATGGGAAAAACCAAAGTAAAACATTATATTGACGTTCTCTCTCCTATTTTTAAAGATTGAAATATTGATAAAGGCATGTTAATCAATGATCACACTCATAAAAGTATTGTTTATGTCTTAGCCATAACTTTTGAGAATTATTATAAACTACCTAAGCCCCAAATAGACATGACCACCATAAATAAATAGGCTAAGGAAAATGACCTAAAGACCATCCTTATCCATTGGATTTATTTTGGGAATCAAGTGTTCTCTGACTTCAGTGGCAACATCCCAATCAACCAATTTAGGCTTGGGATTAGGATGATCATGACTATGATGAACATGATATGTGGAAATTCAACAATCACATATGTATACAAACTCTAGGTCCCCTTTGTTTATTTCATGGTTGAGAAAGAGCTTACCCCTCCCCTTTGGTGAAGTCATTAGCACCTGTTTGTGTAGACAAATTTCCATAATAAAGAAAAGGACTAGGGGCCAATATTACATGATGTCAAACTTAATAGATGCCTTGCTCACCATCACCAAGATTCCCAACCTTAGAGAATGGTCACTTGAAGGGACACCAATAGTCTCCCAATATTATTCAAAATTGAACATATTTAAATACAAGGACCATATCCATTTCATTTATGACCATGTCTACCCAACCTTATTTGAGGCCATCACAGGGATCTTGATGGAAAGAGTGAACCCAATGATTAAAAAATATGTTGAAGCCATAGGAGCTATATGGTTGTATCTATATTACACCATAATAAGGATTGAAGGAACACAATGCACCCCACTTAGACTAATAGTCCATGTGCTAGTCAAATTGGCTAAACAAGAGGTAGCATACCAAATATGCAATGGTATAGATGGTCTTTGTAAGATCAAGAAGAAGGGAATGCTCCACACCCTCCCCATAGCCATTGGTAGGACTATGTTTCAACAATGGGATAATATTAAAGTTACCTCTAAACACAAGACTTATTTCAAATTATAACATGATGAACTAAGGTCATGGGATCCCCAAGGAAGAGTTATGAGGCACTTGAAATCTAAAGGAATCAATATGACCTATGAGCACCAGCTTGGAACTTATGATCCAATGTACACCAAAGATTATTCATTTATCAAGGTCTTGGCAATATTGAAGAAATATAACATCAAGCTAGAGGCTATATTACAAAGGGAGTAGAAGCAAAGTGATGATATAATGTAGCTAGAGCTAAGATAGTATCACTTACTAGGTAGTCACCTTCTATACCTCTTCTAACTTAGCCAAAAATAGAGGTGCAAAATCCTGAGTCATGAGTTAAACAAAGGCCAAAGGAAAAAAACCCTGATGAGATTGCATCTTCCTCAACCTAGGTAGTAGAAAAAGGGTCACCTACTGAGGATATTGACATAATAATATTAGACCCTAGGGAAATAATTGAGGATGTATTTACCATGCTATCCAATTCTTACCAATCATATGAAGAAGAATATTGAGTTTAAGAGGTAGAGAAAGAGAAGGGAAAGGAGGTAGCATTAGACTTAGTCCCTATAGCCACCCCTCCTAAAAGAAACACTGAGTTTACTATGATTCTAGTAGGGGTAAGAGACCTTAGTTGACCTTCACCCATCCTTTGAGTGAGGTCAACCTCTTCAGTGAAGATAATGTGATACAAGGTCCAACCATTCCAGAATGGTTTATCAACAACAAGTTGAAAAATATCCCTACTATACATCATCATTGGGTAATAACCAAGTTTGTAAATATAACTATGCATGATGAGCTCAAGCCATGGATTATGGCTTTGCAAAATAAAGAGGAGCAAAGGATGGATTTTATAAGATAATAAAGTAGAACTTAGATTGAAACCACTACTCCTCATGTGACACAGTCTTCAGTTGGTGTCAACTTTGACCCAACAACAACTATGCTATAAAGAGTTACTAAAAAGAAGGCCATGATAGGTGGGGAAGAGTTCACTTTCTAGAAAGTGGAATTGTTCATTAGACTAACTCATATTGAAAGACCAAGGTAGGGTGAAAACCCCATATTTAAGGATAATGTGATTGAATTGGCCCAAGCTCAATCAACATAATTACAAGCTGCCATCAAGGGCATGTAACAACAAAGAGAGAATCTATAGAGGTAAAAGGAAAATTGGGAAGGACAAACTATATTATCAATTTTGGATTCCATGACAAAGATGTTCAAGGCATATTTTTATAATATGTTTAACTCCTTAAAGTCAACAAGGTCTAGACAAAATGTATTGGGTGAAAATGATGCAACAACCAAAGACTTAGTCATCCATTGGTAGAATTTAAGGGATAATATGAAGGAATTGATCAATATCTTGGTGGAAGATCAAATAACCAATTTCAAAATGATCATCCTAGCTCATATGAACACAATCATAAGACTACTTGTAGACAAGATCAAGAGCTTGAACACATGGTCTAAAATTTTGTAAATACTCTTTAAGGATGATAAGGAGCTACTAGACAGGATGGAATATTTCCTTAGGACCATGATCCTCAAAAAAACTACACTCAGTTCTATGGGCCTCATCATGGATGAAGAGTTCAAACATCAAAGCACCCTAGTTATGCAAGAAATCAAGAACAAAATCCAAGGCAAATCTAGAACAGACAATAGTAGGGTCATGGATATGATCCTAACAATAGAGGAAAAGATTACTAAAGCTAGGAGCATTAAATAAGCCTTACAAATAAATGATATGGAACTTGGAGACCTGGATGATCAAGAGGATGAGCTCTTCATGGAACCTATTGTTAATTTGAATCTAACTGATGAATAACATCATAGAGGAATGAAGATACTACAACAACAACAAGGGACTTCATCAACACAAAAACCCTAAAGTCAAGTAAGTTAACTTAAGATATTCTATTCTAAAAAAGCATTGTAATATTTGAAAATAGAATATTCTTTTGTAAAGGCATGTGTAACTTGTAAAACATATTTCCTATAGGTCAATCTATAGGGAAAAGTCTTGTGTAGTCTACAACTTTATAAAAGGATAGCTATCCTTAACATTTATACTTTTATAATTGGATATGACTAACCGGTATACTACCTTGGCATTCTATAAAATGAGTATTACCATTTGTAAAAAGGGGAGGGAGTTTTTGAGCCAAAAACTTGTGTAAAATTGTGAGCAATTAATGCAAGTGAGGAATTCTACAAAGATTATCCATATTAGTTTGTGTCACTTTTTATTATGGTTTCTCTCTCTCACTTGCTTGTTTCTATTTCTAGATTTGAATGGTTCATATGAATTCTTGGTGTGCATCCTTAATTTAAGAGTTATTAACTTGTGACAATGCTAGGTTTACTAAAATTTCTTAGGTTCATTTCACTTCCTTTACTCTTCTTGCATTTTGATTAATGTTGTTTGCTTACAGGGGTAAATCTTTAAAGTGAACTTAGTTATTATTTGCATTTTTCTCATTCCTTAGATGTTTTCCTAGTGTGTGATAATATTTGATCTCATGCTAATTCATGTTACAAATTGGTTAAGTACATGCTTGGATGATATTTGAACTTTGCCATGATGTTTGGGATGAGAATCAATAACAACTCTTTTCTACCTTACCTTTCCTTTTGCTCTTTTTTTTAACTAGATCACTCTAGCTTAATCTTCATTGTAAATACCTATCTTATATTAGTCTTTAGGTTAGTTCTTGATCATAATTCACCTTTATTAATATAGATTAATTCATATTTTTCATAGACTTAATTTTTCCATGGTGGCTCCCAACCACCAAACATTATAAATATTATGAAACAATCCTCTTGCTTTACCTTTATTCCATCGATAGATAACAAGATTATCACAACCTATGAATCATGTACTAAATTCATAGAATTCTAAAATGAGAATTGTTCCTAAACACTATAGGCACCTATGATACATATTCAAGCATCAACAAGGGGGGCTTCACTGGCACTAGAAGGGGGGCCCATTAGATATTTATAGATTTAAAGTATCTTTGCTCATTCTATGAATTGCGTTCAAAGATTGGTGTAAACTTTGGAAAATTATGTAAATATTTGCTCAATTATGTAAAGATAATTGATATTTGTAGTCTTTGACCCATGTTTGTGCTTCCTTTAGATAAATATTGATGTTCTTTAATGGTATATGCTTAATTATGGTAAATATGGCTTAAGCTTTGTTAATTCAACATGTTTGAGGTTAGTAATATATATATATATATATATATATATATATATATATCAAATATCGATAGATCCTTTGCTAATTTGAGTTTATTTGAGCTTAAACATGTAAATATCAATCATACTTACGTATTTAGATACATCTTTGAGCTAGCTTAGTTAAAAATTGCTATCCTTTATGATCCTTTATATAAATCTTTGTAAAATTTGCTTAATGTGCAAGTCTGATCATTGTCTCCTACAAAGATAAGACTAACACATCATATTTCAAATAGGATTCAAATCCCACAAGATGGAATTACTAAGAATTAGGACAAGGTCACACTTAGAGACTAAAGAACCTATAGTTTCATTATAAGTTCATAGGAAAACTAGGTAGGGTAAAGGTAAGTGCAGACTCTCAAAGTCTTTACCAACTTCACCAATTTAGAGTGATTTTATGTTCAATCCCTATCAAGGCATGGCTTGGATAGGTGGTTCTTCAATCAATGTACCAGGTGTGGTACATGAACTTCATTATAACCCTAAAAAGTATTAGCCAACATTTAGTCTTAGTAACATTATAACTACTGAAGAGCACAAAGTTTTAAAGCTACATTAAGATTGCTAAATGTAACTCATGAAGATGTAGCATATAGAATATTTCCATTTACTATTAAAGATGCTACATATAAATGGTTCCTAAACCTCCCTAAAAATTATATTTCTAGTTGGGTTGATTTTAACAATGTCTTCATTGACCAATTTGGTAAAATCATTAGTCCTTGTGTCCTGTACCAACAATTCACCAAAGTACAAAGGTATGAAAATGAGCCCATAAAATCCTTCAATGCTAGGTTCCAAAAAATGTTTACTAAGACCATATCTCCTTATCAACCTGATGAGGCTTTAGCCTTGGAAACCTATAAGGATGCCTTGGATCCCATGACTTCTATGTTTATAAAGAGAGCTATTGGACCCATGAACACATTATATTTAGCTTATGCTGAGGTTGTGATCATTAATGACCATATGAAACCCAAAGGATAATTGGCATACTCCATTCCTAATGCTAATCCACATTTATCCATTTTAAATTTTGTTCCTAATTCTAACCAAAATGCATCTACCCTGAACCAAATTCTAGTCTTAAACCAACTACCTCTAAGACATGCTCATCCTACTCAAAACCTAGGATTATTGAATAATGCCGCCAATGGATCTCATCCATAGGATCAAAAATATTTGATGCATACAAATAATGCTAATACTCAATTTCATAATTATGAGGCCCCAAAGAATGAGAGTGACTTTATCCTTAAGATGGTTCAAAAGCTTAACACTACATTCCTTTAATTGTAAAAGTAAGTAAACAATACTAGAGGGAGATCTAGTAGGAATTTCTCCTTTCAAAGGTTTAATAGGCCCACTAATGGATTTTATAATGATAGTTACCACAAAAAAAAGAGTAATGGGCCATCTACTAGCAAGAATGTACCAGATATAAATATTACTAATGGTACTTTACCTAACTATTGTAGAGTTCATTACACTTCTAAGCATGGGGAAATAGAATGTGTTGAATTTTATAATGCTTTTGAAGCCTTCCAGGAAGAATTAGATAATTTTGAAGTTGTACCTAATAAGGATTGTGATGTAGGTATATCAAGAGCTTTAAGGTCTTCTAGATCTACTGATTCAACTCTCATGGTGGAGATATTTGATTTCCCTTTCTAAGAGGATAATGATGCTAAGGATATTCCTAAAGAGATTCATGATTTTCAATAATTTTTGAAGAAGACTTATCCTCTAAGAAACTAGGATCTTAAGCAACCATTGACCACTCTAACTCCTTTAAACAACTTTGAGACTCATCTTGATACTACCTCAAACAATAATCCATAACCTCCTAAGGGAAGTACTTCTAAAACTAGTAATGATGTGTCTAATTCTTCCAATATGACTAGACATAACATAGTAGAGGACATGAAAAGGATAAAAGCTAATATTACCTTGTATGAGTTAACACAAATTACTAAATAGAGAGATCCATTATTGGAATCTTTGTCTAAAAATCTTGGTAAGTCTCAAAAGTTTGCACATGTTAATGTTGAAATACACAAAAGTAAGGTAGATGTTCCTCCTTTCCTACTTATAGTTAGGATATTTGGTAAGAATCTACATAAGGGTATTTGTGAACAATTAGGTTTGACTCCCATTAAATTTGATAGAGTTGTAACTCAATTAGATATATCAAGAGTCAAAATGATTGGTGAATTATTGAATGTTCAAATGCACATTGCCTTAGATACAAGGATCCAATAGTTCATTGATATCCAAGTGGTGGACATCCTTGATGCCTATGGGATGCTATTGAGTAGAGACTAGACTAGAAGATTGAATGGTTATATGTCAATAGACTATTCACATATGTGGTTTCCTCAGAAGGAAATCCCAAACCAAATTAAGATATAAAGGGAGCCTAAAATGAAGCTTATTATCATAAAATACAATACAATTAATGGGACGGTTAACATGGTTAACTCAGATCTTGGCGTTTACACTTTTGACACCACAAATGTATGTAAATCTAAAACTTCTCATGATTTGCCTAGATTATGGAAACTTTATTTTGATAGTGCTAGATGTAAATCAAGTTTTGGAGTAGGAGTGGTATTAATCAATCCCATTGGGAAAAATATAATCCCTCTTACAAACTTCAGTTCTCATGCACCAATATTTGGCTAAGTATGAAGCTCTTATACTTGGATTACAATTTGTAATCAAGCATGAGGCCAAAGAACTATTAGTTTTTGGTGATTCTAAACTAATGGTCAATCAGATCAAGAGTAAATATCAGTTCAATTTGTCCTATCTCAAGAAGTATAAATTTAGAGTGTGGAACTTAATTGAATGTTTTGATGCTTTCTACATTGTGTCAATTCCTAGGGAAGAAAATAATGCTACCGATGAACTTACTTTAGTTATAACCAACCTTATGCCCAATAAAAGTTCTAAGTTATAAAAACTTATAATTGAATTAATCCCATATCCTTTAGTTCTAGATAACATCAACCACTTGTAGGTATTCAGTGATGATCAACAGATCATAGACTTCATGACTAGTTCAGGAGTGTTTGAAGGTCACATCATTGATGAAGCCAATTTCCTTGATGATGAGAACATTAAAAGAAAGCTTGATGACAAGGTCATTCATTTGAATGATAATAAGATCCCCAAAGGCATTATATCCTTAGAGAGACTCTTTGATTTTGATAGACTAGCTAAGGCTATCGAGATTCCCAAAGTAAATAGGAAGGATTATAACACAATTGATCTTAGATTTTAAGGTCAACTTCAGATGGTTAATGTTGGTACAAACTGTACAAGCATTGAGTTGAAAATAGTGAAAGAAATTCTGACCAAATATAAAGATATCATAGCATGGTCCTATGATGACTTAAAGATCTTTGATCCAAAGGTCATAACTCATACCATACCTTTAAAATACACCTGCAAACCTTTCAGATAAAAGTAGAGGCCTATCAACCCACTCTTAAAACCACTGATATATAAAGAGGTCAAGAAGCTCTTAGATGCCAAGATTGTGTTTCCCATTAGGTATTCCACTTGGGTTGCTAATTTAGTCCTAATTAGGAAGAAAAATGGTGAAATTGGACTGTGCATTGATTTTTGAAATCTAAATAGAGCATTTGAGAAAGATAATTACCCCCTACCTTCTCTTGACCAAGTAATACAAATTGTTTCTAGTTCTACCATGATGTCCTTTCTTGATGGTTTTTTAGGGTATAACTAGGTGCTGGTAAATCAATAAGATAAGATGAAGACTAATTTTACTACCAAGTGGGGAATGTTTGCCTATAAAAGAATGCATTTTGGATTGATAAATGTAGGAATCATTTTTAAAAGGGATATGGATCATTATTTTCAAGGTCTTGTAGGTAAATATATTATTATATACATGGATGATCTAACTATATTTTCTAAAAATAGGGAAGATCATATTATGCACCTACAATAGGTATTTGAAAGATGCAAAAGGTATGGGATTTATCTCAACCAAAAGAAAAGAATTTTATATGTTACTAAGGGAAACTATTAGGACATGTTATCACTAAGGAGGGAATCTCTATAGACCCTGATAGAGTAAATTTAATATCTAATATAGACCCCCCTAATAGTAGGAAGGAATTGAAGTCATTCTTTGGTAAAATAAATTTTGTAATAAAGTTTATTTTTGTTTTACAAAAATAATGAAACCTTTGAATGACATGTTGAAGAAAGAGGCTAAGATCACTTGGAATGAAGAGATAAAGAAGGGTTTTAAAGACATCAAGGAGGTAATTGGACATGCCCCTATACTGATACATCCATATTTCACTAAAGATTTTTATCTTTACTCCTTTGATTTGGATCATATAATAGCTATAGTTCTAACTTAGAAAATGGCTAGATGTGACCATCCAATAGCTTTTATGAGAATTAACCTTAAAAATTCTGAGCTAAACTACTCTTTGATTGAAAAATAAGCATGTGTTTTGGTCAAGGTAGTAAAAAAGTTCAAGAATTATATATTTAGGAAGAAGGTGCATGCCATTCTACTAGACCCTACCACCAAGATCATGCTAAGTTAAAATAAACTAGGAGAAAAGAGAGGTAAGTGGATGTCTGTGCTCCAAGAATATGCCATTGAGATGAAGACTACCAAATTGGTAAGATGACATGGTTTAATTCAATTAATTGCCAATACTAACCCCAAATTAAGTGTTATACATGTAGAACAATAAATTTTTAGACCTAATGATTGGTATGATCCTATTGTCTACTTACTAATCAATGGTTATTGTCTTATAGGGTTAAGTAAAGAATAAAGGAGAGCTCTAAGGCTCAAGGCAACTCACTTTCTGATCAAGGATGGAGTGTTGTATAGGAAGAAATTTGAAGGAATTTATTTGAGACGTGTCTTCAAGAATGAAGCAACTAAGATCATGAGCTCCTTCCATGAAAAATTGGGAACTAGACATCCGTCTGGGAGGACTACAACACAAAATATTAAGGGATGGTTACTACTAGCCAAAAATTTTCAAGGATGCTCACAAACATGTGAGAGAGTGCCACTCATGTCAAGTCTTCAACACCAAAGAGCCTAAGGCAACCATGCCACTAAGAATAGTAATGGTTGATAAATGCTTTGCCCAATGGGCATTGGATTTTATGGGGGTCATTAACCCCAATTCCTATGATGGCCATCGATAAGTTATAATTGCTATCAACTACTGTACTAGATGGACTAAAGTAGTAGAAACTAAATAGTGTAAGACCAAAGAGGTGATCAATTTTTTAGAAGAAAACATATGCACTAGGTTTGGGACACCTGTATCTTTGGTCTATGATAATGGATTTGCCTTTATATCCATAGAAATGATAGAATGGGCATATGATAATTGTATCATCCTCAAGTTCTTGTCAAACCATTATTCTTAAGATAATGGAGTATCTGAATCAATACATAAGAACTTGATGAAGGCTATAAAAGTCTATAATAGATAAACCTAGGACATATCATAAGCTACTTAAGTATGCCCTCTAGGTAGATAGAACTATAATCAAACAAGCTCTTGAAGAATCATCATTATTTCTAGTTTATGGTCAAGAACCCATCTTCCTCATCACCCTCAAGCTGCCAGCATACAGGGTCATGCAAGAATACATGGAGGAGGACCAAGAATTTACAAGTTTAAGGTTGCTAGACATTATATAGATGGAAGATGTGATAGAAGAGGCTTTTACCAATTTTAGTAGACATCAAACCATAGTCAAGAAGTGGTTTGATAAATGTTTAAAAATAAAGGTGTTTAGACAAGGAGACTTAGTTCTTATTTGGGACAAGGCATTTGAGCTTAAGGGTAAACATGGGATCCTAATATTCTGATCAAAGCTTGTTTTTAAAGCTTGTTTGAAAGACTAGATTATTAGGGTACAATCATGTTTGTACTTTAAAAATATTAATTATCTGGGATAAAGTTTACAACTAAGGATGATTGTCTGAAGACCAAACATTTGACCAAATCCCTAAACCTAGATAACCTAGTTCCCAGCCTTTGCTATAAATTCAAAATAACTTGAAAATATAAGAACCTTATTAAAAATTTAAAGACTTTCTAAGCAAAGGTGATTCTAGTAATCTCCACTGGGGCTATGGATACCTGATTGGTAGTGGAGCAAGGCCTTGAGTGGAGCCAAAGTCATATTTATTAGGGCTATGGATGTCTGGCTAGTAGTAGAGAAATGGCAAAACCTTCCTTAAGCTAAAGCATGGTCCTCAATGAATATCCAAACATGTTGAAAATCAGTGTTAATGGTTAAAGTCATGAACTTGGAAGTTGTTTTCCAAATCCTATGGCAAATAGTAAGTGAAATCAAATCACACACACAACATATCTATGTCTTAATGTTTGATCTTAATTCTACATTTACAATATTTATTCTAATCATGAAGTGATCTTAATAATGGTGCTTGATCAAAGGAAATAAGTAGCTTAATAATTAGTCTGAATCAAAGTCTCTAAATTCTAACATATTTCTATGTTTCCCCTAGAAGTTGCCATTTGTTGAGGTCAACATACCCCTATTCCTCAAAATTGGGCACCCTTGTGTTAAATTGTGTAAATTTTTTACTTTAAAATTTAAAATTCACTTGATTAGAATGTATATAACATGTTTACACATTGGTTATAACTCTCATTTGGATTAATGGACATGTTGTTAGATGAGCATGGTTTTTCCCCTTTTGAATTTACTAACATTTGATCTTTATGTTTCAAGCATAGCTCCAATGGAGTCCATTTGGAATGAGAAATTTTTGGGTTTTATGATTTAATAATGAATTGATCTTTGGCCTATTGAAATCAAGTTAAATTCATGTCTAATAAATTTAAAACCCTAATTCTAATTACCCTAACTCATGCCCTTTGACTTTAAATTCAAATTTGATGGGAATATTTTACGTAGGAACATTTCAATTATGACATGAACTTAGTTAAATTTTTATCCTAAGGATTAGTCATATTTTTCAACACGACCAAATCTTAGGCTAAAAATCTTATGCATGGTCTCTTTTATGTCTCGGGACCCCTTTGTTCTCTTTTATCTTAGCATGGTCCAACTAATGTAGGGTCCCTTTTGTACACCCTAGACAAGTCATAAAGCTTTATCCTATAAGTTTTAAGCCCTAGGCTAAAACCTTATAAATTATCTTTTATTATTCATGGGGTCCTTTTTATTATGTTTCTATCTTGGGTTAAAAACTTTATGCTAGGACCTTTTATTATTCGTAGGTCCCCTTTTATTATGCTCTAAACTTAGCATAAAATCTTGATCCTAAGGTTCATGTTCATGTTTATTAACATAAATAAAAGGCCTTAGTCTTAAGATTTTATCCTAATAATTACACATTTTACCAAACCAAAGTTAAATAATTTATACCTTCATAGGATTGATTACATGAATTTGTTCAGGCAATATTGAGTTGATAGAGCATAGTTAGTCAAAATTTCAATGACGCCCCTGAGATGGTGAGAAGGTGATAAGTGTCATGGGTGCAGCCAAATAAAAATGAAAAAATAATGGTGTTCTATCCCATGGATCATGATTTAATGACATGCATTAACTCAGATGATGATAATTGGATGGTACAAGATGAGGGTGGACTTTTTAATGAAGCTCCGAGTAAACACAAAATTGCCATGTGGTAAGAGCATATCAAATTGATAGAGTTGATAAAATACATAGTGCATAATCCCCATAGAGCTTCCAAGTAGTACACACATAAAATAAAGTAAAACCTAAAAACAACCAATGACAAACTCATTAAGGAGTCCCAAGGAAGTAATTTAAAATTGGTCATTCAAACATCAAAGACATTCCTATAGACATCAAATGATGGGTGTGCAGATGTCAAAATTAAGCTCAACAAAGATTCCTAATGAGGTACCTTAAAATTGATGGTCACAAGACATCAAATGATGAGCATGCATATGCCAATTTTAAGATAGCCATTTAACATGGACATTTTAATAGGCTTGCAACCAATGACATTTAATCTTATGGATCAAAACCAATAAATTGTGTTGGTCCATGTAAGATAATCAAATGGTGTGAGATTAAAGAAAGATTGTCAAAAGGCTATGGTCAATTTTTGAAAATTAATGAACAAAGTACTATGAAAGTGCCATGAAAATGCCACAATGGTGCTACATAAACAAAAAATGACAAATCTAAAGATCTTGTGGGTTCAAAAAGGTAAAGGTATAAATACAAGGATTAAAATAAAATCTAAGGCACAAAGTCACTCAAGTTTGAACAAGATGCCACCATTAAAGTTTTGAGAAGACTTATATAAAATCTTTAACTCTTGTAAAAGCCCTACTTTGACCCTATATTGAGTACAATTAAACCCAAAAGAGTGAATTATCATTTGAGTGAGAGAAATTTAATATACTGCCAAAACATAGTTCATTAGTGAGTAATTTGACCTAATTTAGACCATGGTGGCTTAAAAAGGCACTTATAGGGAAGATGTGGAGCTATATCTAACTTTAGATGTTGAGGGGAGAGTCTTTAAAGATACAAAATTTGATGCCACCTCCTTAAACACGAGAGACAACAACTAGTCTAAGCTATTTTGGACTATCAAGGAGTAACCAACCATCATAAGGGAAGAGGAGAAGAACCTATCTATGAGAAGGATATATTATGACATAGTGGCTATTCAGATGATAAGCCTACACTTTGTAGTGGCCAAGCCCAAGGTACTACATTATATTGATGTTCTCTCTCCTATTTTTAAAGATTGCAAAATTGATAAAGGCATGTTGATCAATGAGCACACTCTCAAAAGTATAACTTATGTCTTGGACATAGCTTTTGAGAATTATTATAAACTACCTAAGCCCTAAATAGACATGACCACCATAAAAAATTGGGCTAAGGAAAATGACCTAATTACCATCCTTACCTCTTGGCTATATTTTAGGAATCAAGTGTTCTCTGGCTTCAGTGGAAACATCCCAATTAGCCAATTTAGGCCTGAGATTAGGATGATCATGACTATGATGAATAGGCTATGTGGAAATTCAATCACCACATATGTGGATAAACTCTAGGTCCCTTTTTTTATTTCAGGGTTGAGAAAGAACTCACCCCTCCCCTTGGTGAAGTCATTAGCACCTATTTGTGTAGATAGATTTATATAATCAAGAAAAGGAATAGGGGCCAATTTTACTTGATGTCATTCTTATTGGATGCCTTGCTTGCCCCAAACAAGATCCCCAACCTTAGAGAATGGTCACTTGAAGGGACACTGATAGTCTCCCAATATTATTCAAAATTTCACATATTTAAATAGAGGGACCACATCCATTTCATTTGTGATTGTGTCTACCAATACTTAGTTGAGGATATCATATGGATCTTGATGGTAAGAGTGATCCCACTGATCAAAAAATATGTTGATGCCATAGGAGATATATGGATGTATCTGGATTACACCATAATCAAGATTAAAGGAACATAATGCACCCCACTTAGACTACCATTCCACGTGCCAGTCAAACTGGCTAAACAAGAGGTAGCATATCAAATATGCAATGGTATAGATAGTCTTTGAAATACCAAGATGAAGGGAATGCTCCATACCCTCCCCATAACCATTGATAGGATTATGTTTCAATAATGGGACAATATTTAGGCTACCTATCAACATAGGACCTCTTTTAGATTACAACATGATGAACTAAGGTAGTGGGATCCCCAAAGAAGAGTTACGGGGAACCTGGAAGCTAAAGGAATCAATATGACCTATGAGCACTAGCCTAGACCTTATGACCCAATTTACACCAAAGCTTCTTCATTTACTGAGGTTTTATAAATATTGAATAAACATAACATCAAGCCAGAGGCTAGATTATAGAGGGAATAAAATTAAAGTGATGATATATGGTAGTTAGGGCTAAGATAATATCACTTATTAGGCATTACACCTTCTAGACCTCCTCCAACTCAACCACAAATAGAGGTACACAATCTTGAGACACAAGTTGAATAAAGGCTAGAGGAAAAAAGGCCTGATGAGATTGTATCTTCCTTAGACTAGGTAGTAGAACAAGGGTCATCTACTGTGGAGATTGACATTATAGCATTGAACCCTAGGGAAATAATTGAGGATGCACTTACCATGATATCCAATATTACCGGTTAGATGAATAAGAAGATCAAGTTGAAGAGGCAAATAAAGAGAAGGGAAAGGAGGTAATATTGGACTTAGCCCCTATGGCCACCCCTCCTAAAAGAAAGACTGAGCTTGCTATGATTCTAGTAGGGGGGAAGAGACCCCAGTTGACCTTCACCCATTATTTGAGTGAGGTTAACCTCTTTAGTGAAGAGAATGTGACACAAGGTCTAACCATTCCAAAATGGTTTATAAATGGCAAGTTATAAGAGATCCCTACTATACATCATCCTTGGGTAATAACCAAGTCTGTAAACATAACTATGCATGATGAGCTCAAGCCATGGATTGTGTCTTTTCAAAAGAAAGAAGATCAAAGGATATATGCTCCAAGATAATTGAGTGAAACTTAGATTGAAACCCCTACTCCTCAAGTGACACAATCTTTAGCTGGTGTCAAGTTTGACCCAATAATAGCTAGGTTATAAAGAGTTACTAAAAATAAGGCCATGATAGGTGGGGAAGAGTTCAATTTCTAGAATCTAGAACCATTCATTAGACTAAATCCTATTGAAGGATAAAGGCCAAGTGAAAACCCCATCTTTGAGGATAATGTGCTTGAATTGGCCCAAGCTCAATCATCCAATTACAACCTACTATCAAGGGCATGCAATAACAAAGAGAGAATCTATAAAGGTAAAAGGAAAATTTGGAAGGATAAGCTATATTATCAATTTTGGATGCCATGATCAAGATGTTTGAGGTATATTTCTATGATATGTTTAACTCCTTAAATTCAACAAGGTCTAAACAAAATGTATTGGGTCAACAAGATGTAGTATCCAAGGACTTAGTCACCCATTAGTAGAATTCAAGGGATAAAATGAATAAATTGATCAACATCTTGGTGGAAGATCAAATCCCCAATTCAAAACCATCAACCTAGCTCATTTGAACATAGTCATAAGACTACTTGTCAACAATATTAGGAGCTTAAACACATGGTCTAACATTTTATAAAGACTCTTTAAGGATGACAAGGAGATACTAGATAAGATGGAACATTTACTTGGGATCATTATCCTCAAACCAACTACACTCGATTCCATGGGCCTCATTATGGATGAAGAGTTAAAAAACATAAGCACCCTAGTCATGCTATAAGTGAGGAGGAAAATCCAAGGAAAATCTAGAATAGACAACAATAGGATCATGGATATGATCCTAACAATAGAGGAAAAGATTACTCAAGCTAGGAACATTAAAGAAGCCTTGGGAAGAAATGATAATGACCTTGGAGACTTGGCTGATCAAAAAGATGAGATCTTCATGAAACCTATTGTTAATTTAAAGATGATTTATGAACAACACCAGAGAGCAATGAAGATACTACAACAACAAAAAGGGACTTCATCAGCACAAAAACCCCAAAGTCAAGCATGTTGACTTAAGATATTTTGTTCTATAAAAGCATTTTAATATTTAAAAATAGAATATTCTTTTGTAAAGGCATGTGTAACTTGTAAAACACATTGCCTATAGGTCAATCCATTGTATTCTAGAAATTTATAAAAGGACACTTATCCTTGACACCTATACTTTTATAATTGGATATGACTAATTGGTATACTGCCTTGGCATTCTATAAAAGGAGTATTATCATTTGTAAAAAAGGGAGTTTTTGAGCCAAAAACTTGTGCAAAATTTTGAGAAATTAATACAAGCAAGGAATTATATAAAGATTATCCATATTCATTTATGTCATTTGTTATTATGGTTTCTCTCTCTCACTTGCTTGTTCTTATTTATAGATTTGAATGGTTCTTATGAATTCTTGATGTTCATCCTTAATTACAGAGTTGTTAACTTATGCCAATTATAGGTTAAATGAAAGTTCTTAGGTTTATTTTGCTTCCTTTACTATTCTTGCATTTGAGATATTGTTATTTGCTTGCAGGGGTAAATCTTTAAAGTGAACTTAGTTCTTATTTGCATTTTTCTCATTCCTTAGATGTTTGCTTAGTGTGTGACTAGATTTGAGCTCATGATACTTAATGTTACACATTGGTTAACTGCATGCTTGGATGATATTTGAACTTTGTCATGATGTTTGGGATAAAGACCAACAACAAATCTTTTCTCCTTACCTTTCTTTTTCCTATTTTTTTTCACTAAATCACTCTAGCTTAATCTTCATTGTAAATACTTGTCTTATATTAGTCTTTAGGTTAGTTATTGATCATAATTAACCATTAATAGCATATAGTACTTTATATTTTGTATAGACTGACTTTGGCCACAGTGGATCCCAACCACCAAACACTATAAATATTATGAAACAGTCCACTTGATTTCCTCTATTCCATCAACAGATAACATGTATCACAACTTGTAACTCATGCATTGAATTCCTATAATTCTAAAATGATAAGTGTTCTTAAACACTCTGGGCACCTATGATACATATTTAGGCATCAACACATCCCGATAGTTGAGATCCCTCACAACCATGGAGAGATAAAACAAAATCTTTCCTCTCCATGATTTGGAGGGATTCCAACCATGGTGATAATTTTTATTTCTCATCATGGTTTGGAGGCATCCCAACCATGGGAGAAGTAAAATTGTCCCTCACCATTGGGAGGCCCAAATATTTTGGCCTCATTATGGTTGGCATCCCTCCCAACCATGGGGAATGAAAAAAATGTCCCTATGGTTGAGAGGGACCCCAACCATGGGGAGGTAAAATATTTTTTATCAGACAAGACCATAGATTAATATAGATTATTTTCATTGAGTTAAAAAAATAAAAAAATTACAATTGTCACAAACTCATAGTTATGAAATGAAATTGATTCATGTTCAAAGTGTTTTATAAATATGAATAATTATAGTTTTGGTTATTTAAATATTTATTTACAAATTAATTTAATTTCAGGTATATTGATTAAAGATGGGATTTTCAAGTGGACAAAATGTAGATATGCTTTTAAAATATATTAAAATTAGAGAAGGGATGATAATGTTTGGTTGAATAAAATGATCTGTGCTTGTTTAAGTTACAATTGTCTTAAAAGGAGTTGATATCAATTTTAAAAATTATGTTTCACAACTATTGAAAGGCTAGTTTTGTTTGAGTATAGTTTGGAAAGAATTTGATATGAGATTTTCTCATGGAATCAACATTCAAACTTTTAAAAATGTTGAAGTGGATGAGTATTTACAAGCAACTCATATAAACAAATATGCAAATGTAAGGTATATATAATGTCACATATATTTACCAATAGTCATGTCAATTTATATATGCTTTCATCACTCTATATATTTGTTTTACAATTTAATTTAACATTTTTTTCATTTTACAAAATTTCATATTTGAAAAATGCATAATTAAAGGTTTTATTGTGTAATAAGAGTTAATATGTTGCCATAAAAGTTTTGGAACCAAAGATAAAATTACTTTGGGAAAACACTAAATTTATTAAAGATAGATGGCATCATGATAAACAACAAATAATGACAAAGTCTTATAATAAGGTATTGATAGATATCACTTTGTTGTATCACAATATATGTCTTTTAAATCAATTATTATTTATTTTAATAATATTTTTTTTTCATTTTTTGATTTCATTATAGATACTAATACTTATTTTGTTTGATAGATAATTCAATAAAATAAGGAAATATCTACCATTGAATGTGTGGAATTTAGCATTTATTTTATGAAAAAGAGATTTCCCATCAATCAATTCAAAACTTTATAAAGTCTCACATGAACATATTTTATTAATACATGGGATTATGGATTCTTAACTAATCACTTCAAAACATTGTACAATTATGTATGAATGTATTTGTTAAAAAAAAAAAAGTCTAATTTAACAATGTTTTTAATACATTCTTCGCCTGACAATGAATATATATATGAAGTAACTAACATCAAACTTGTATCCCCCCTAGAAGTTAAATTAATCAAGAATGACCGTGATAATTTTATATTCCATTTTTTTAAAATTCCAATGATGATTGTGTTACATTTCTAAAGATGATTTAATAGGCAAAGATATTGAAATATTACATAAATGCTCAAGCAAAATTTTATGATTCATCATGGATAAGGACAAATCTAGGTTACTAAAAGTGACACTTTAGTAGGTTTAAAACCAATTAAAATGACTAACATTAAAATTGGTATTTATGTCATTTTATTAAAGGGGTTTTGTTGATCTCACAATATTGACCTATGTGAGAAATCATTCTGTCGAGGGCCAATCATCTCTATAAAAATAAAACATGGAAATACATTAATTATTTCATTAAAGAGGCCTCAAGAAAAGGATTATGGTAGTGTTTTTTAATTTATATATAGTGAGCACCCCTCAATGTCTTTAAATTACCTTGAATATGTGGATAATTATATATTTAAAAAATGAGCAATATAAGATTGTTAATAGAAAGAGAGTG